>JAVJIF010022680.1:0-55018 GCA_038442645.1 Agave tequilana
ACCAAAATGAGACTAAAGGTAGCTAAAAGCATTTAGTCCCACATTGGCCATGGGATGAAAGTTTGAAATGTTTAAATAGAGAAAATTAGGAACAAAGGGTGTGCCCTTTGGATAATTAGAGTTTTCGCGCACGATTAGGAGGAAACTATGCCCCACGCGCGCCGGCCCTGGCGCCATGATCGGGCTGGTTCCCTACCCGGTCTGGTTCTTTTTTAACCGGGTCTCACGGGTATGAGTTACCACGGATCATACCCGCTCCGCCATCCGAATCCGAACCCGAATCAGCGTAACAGCTGTCAGCAAACCGCCGCGAATAGTTGGGCGGTTACTGTCTGAAACGAACCGTTGCAACAGTTCAGACCGAACCATTGCAACCATTCGGTTGGATTCGGACCATTTTACCCCTCCCGGAGCGCTATAAATAGCGCTCCGCTTCTCTTAAACAAAACACAACAAACAAAACACAGAAATCAATCTTCTGCATTCTGAAGTGAAGATCTCTGCAACTCAGGTTCGAAGTGATTTTAATAGGAAGTACGAATTCTGCAACTCGGATTCCGAAGCGACTTCAACAGATTCTGAAATTCGTTTTGGAAGAAGGCTCAGAAAATTCAACAGATTCTTAATAGAATTATTGTCTGAATTTGTGACTTCCAAAGAAGATATTCTTCTACCTTCCTTTTTTCTCTACAGTAGGTGCTCCTCCAAAGTAAAGACAAATATTCTCCCTGAAATTTGTCTTGGTCCTACTGCTTTGATAATCCTGTGAAGGTACTGGTTAACTACGGTTCGACCGTACGGAGATTTGGTAGTGCTATCCAAATACTGTGAAGTAGTGTATCTTGGGAGATTAGCGTCCAGTAAACCCGTTAGCACCGTTGCAGGGGACGTAATTGTCTTAAGGAGATTCGCTATAAGCATACCTTACTCCAAGTACTGTATAAGTGAATTAATTTTTATATAAGGGTTATATTGATATTCAGTATATTGAGACTGACTTATACCAGTCTAATTGGTGTTTAACCAGGAAGGTAATTGAAAGGTGTTTTTTAATTAAAAAACGTTCTATTGAACGGAAAACCTCCCACCTAATATTCACCGACCTGGCCGATTAGATCGGTGATATTGATTAATTGTCAGATTAATCTTGAAAAACTACATCAACATTCGGCTTGAGAATGAGCTTGAATCTTACTTAGATAAGGATCGGTCGTCCATCAATCAAACAGAAGAACTAAAACATTTTAAAGAATGAGAGGAATTTTCTCAGGTGTAAAGTTAGTGCGGGAGAAAGAAGTTAAAGAGGGAGAGAAGAAGAACTATTGTGTTTCTTCCTGCTGAAGGGGAGAGGCTCTATTTATTGCTTTCGGAGTCCCCCGCGTTTGTAACAGTAAGAGAGAATCAAGAGCACGTGCGGGTTGTTGAGAGATATTCTCACCCGACTTGCGGATCTCATGAAACTCGGTCAAAATGAATAAGTCAAGGAGAATCAGTCAAAACAGAAAGAAAAATTAAAAATAAAATACGGGCTCGGGCTCTCAGGCGACTGCGGTGGGGCGCGGGCCTACATGGCGGGAGGGGCGTGGAGTGTTGCGCGTGATTAATCCGTCTCATAACATATAACTCGTAACAAGTAGATGAGAAAGGATGATATAAATCACTTTCCTTTCTATATCCCATATCACGTGGGATTAAATATATAGGCTAAAATGAACGCAATAGAAAAAAAATCAAACTCTCTCTTGGTTAGTGTTCACTCAACCCGAACAATATTCGTAGGGCGCGCGGATGTAGAACACGCCTTTTTCTCATCCTTACTAGACTCAAATCTGGATGCGAATTGATCATGAGCGTGTTACGTCTTGTGTCGGCTATTTGCACTATCTTGTTAAGACCTTTACTTTAACTCTCAGGTTTTGCGTTTGTTTAGGTACATGGACAAGTGATTGATGCATATTTTGTAGGTGTTATGTTTCATTAACTTCTCTATAATTAAACTGGAAAAATATTACAGTTTATTTCTAAAATAGAAAAAAATTCTAGCATAATTCTTCAAAAGCAAACATAAAACATATATAACGGACAAACATTTATGAATCATTCAATCTCTTGGGGTCCCGCATGCTGTTGCTTTCTTCCAATTATTCTCAGTTGTTATACGCTGTGGACGCATGCATGTCAAATTAAAAGCGCCCACTTCCTCACACAGTTATTGGTGATCTCCGGCTGACCTGTAATTTGGACTGAACCCAGGCAAATATGAAGCATGAACCCCACGTATATAAATAACATACACGAACATGGGTCCCACATTGCCATCCACCTCGATCTTTTCACGTCAGCAAAGAACTGTGTGTGTCCTTTTGCAATGGGATTGGGCCAGGGCAATCTAAATTGTCTGATTACATATCTTTCTTCCTGAGATTTTGCTTTATATATTCGATGAACTGTCTCGTCTCAAAGCAAGCTGCTCTTAAGCATAGATTTTCGAGCAAACTTAAACAAACCTCACGAGAGATGTGGTTGATTTGAGTCCAGTAGTTCTCATGGCCACATATGATGCCCACAGCAATAAAGTCAGGAAAGCAACTTGCTGTATTGTCACGAGAGGAAGTGGGGGCGCATGAGCATTAGCAAGAAGACTGATGAGAAAAATGAACCGTGCACCACTGTGGTTTTCAAATCAAACAACATCGGCAGATCCTATACGCAGAAAGATGGAGAGAAGAGTGGGGTGTCAGCAGCACTAATGGTCCGCGGATCAGCCACGTGGCAATTTCTGATTTGTAAACATGTGACCGTCTTTGCTTTTTCATCTCTCTTTTACCAATCAAGAAATAATAGTCTGTGCACCATGTTTTCGCTTAGCATGCATTGGCTGTAAACAGGTTATTAAATTGATGCCATTGAATTAAATCAAGGATACTGTGGGGAGATGTGACGGAGCAAAGAGAAAAAGATACATGAGCAGCGGGGCCGTAACTAGCATGTTGCATGAGGGGTCATTTTCTTTTTTTTTTTTTTAATATATTTTTAATATTTAAAAATAACAACTGCAATATAACATTCAACAACAAAACATTATAAATGATATTAACGATAGCAATAATAATTTTTTCTAAGATAAAGAATAAAATCTCAAACTCCAAACGGATTTTAATTGAGAGAATGAGTGATGCTAGAGTGAGAGAGAGAGAGAGAGAGACAGAGAGTTGTTGGGTGCTACATTGCTGATCAAGCCAAATAGTGTAAGCTTTAAGTCGTTCATACTCGTTCAATTATTTAAATGAGTTAAAAAAAATTTCCAAGCTTGATTTGTTAAAATGAGCTCGAAGAAGCACTCAATGAGTCTGAATCAGGTCTCGAGTTTTTGAGCCTATTTACTAATCTAAATAAATATTAGAAAATTTATTTCACAATTTATGTGAACATAATATAAACTTTATTTTTATAAGAAACGAGCAATTGAGAATTAGGAACAAATATGTTCATTTTAGGGATTAACGGATTAAAGTTGTTAATTTTCTTTCTTTTCTAAGAAAAATATATTATTATATTAGACTTATCACGAACTGATATATTAGATAACATCATTTAGAAAAGTAATTAAATTAACTCAAACCTATAAACTAAACTTATAACAAAGTGTGGTGGAGATTTTCCGACACGTTTGATTGAGTGGTGAATTTCGTACTACAGGAAATGAAAATAACTCAGAGATTCACACAGAAAGCAAGTTAAAACAAAATATTTTACACGAAAACTCAATTTGGGAAAAATCAAGGGGAGGAGGAAGAGAATTCATTATTTTAAATGGGTTACAGTGAACTCCATAGACTTAGAACTCTGTTTACAATCTCTGATATAAGAAAGAATGATTTGAATTTTTTTCAGTCGAGGGTTTGGACTGGTTGTTTATGATATGCATCTTCGTCCAACTCTCAGTGTATAAATATCCTGAGAATCATTATTGCTAGCACGAGTCATACGGATTTTCATAACCGCATGATTTGCGCATTAAGTTTTCTTCGTAACGGCCTGAGTTGTTCTCTTGATTGCAAGTGTGATTCTTGCTATTTTCTGTAACGGTCTGCGTGGGTGCACGTTTAAAATGAGGGATGTTCTGGCGGCGTAATGATCTCCATGAATATAGGCATGATTAAGGAGGTCGGTTGCTGCATCTGTCTTACCCGGACGGGAAGAATTAAACTCGGGATGGCGATCTCTCAGAAGAAGGAGTGGCATCGGGACAGCTGAACCTTTGGAAAGAGGAATAACCTCGGGAACGGAATGGATTGACTTCGGGAACAACGGGACGGTGCTTCGGGGAAAATATTCCGCTGGTACATCTTGTCGCCTGTTTTCAGGCGTCTCTGATGAGGCGAGACACGTTTTGTGACTCTAGTGCAATCGGAATCTGACTATTATAGATGCCCCACCGCTTCCTTTTTCTCCGAGTTCCAGGGAGAAGAAGTGCAGCGAAATGATTCAACTTCGAGCTTGAAAAGTCGAGGCGTCTCTTGCATTCTGAAGGGAAGCGGTCAAGATGCCTTTTCACATCCTAAGCTTTTTGGAAATTGGAGCGGACAAGGACAAATGGCGAATTAATGACCAGACCTTAACTTCGTGATGAACGAGATCATGCGTTAGAGGTGAATTTGGTTGATTCGACATGCCGTGAAATTCGTGATATAGACCGATTCTTTGGAGGTGATTGGGATTTTGAATAGGAGGCGGTTGGACTTCTTCATAGACTCGACCCCTGTTCCAGAACCGGTGGTTTTGTTTTCAGAACTGGATGTAGCCGATTCCAGACCCAGTTCGGAAACCGGTTGTATCCGGTTCCGGATCCAATTCTGGAACCCTTTTTTATTTAGAAATAGGAATTATTTTTATTATTAATTAATTTTAAGAAATATAACAAAATAATAAAAATATATAATAAAGGGCTTGAACTTAATCTTTACCATAATTAAGTTGCCTACGTATCCTCTTGAGGTTTAGAGGAATCAAAGGCCACGTAGTTCTCTTAACTTAGTCCCCGTACATTACCTCAATCGCTTCCGTTTGTTCGGTGGTCCTCAATCCTTTTGATTTACAATATTTTTCTATTCTTTCATTACTCATGGATGTGTCCATAAACAGTGAAGTGCGTGGCTAATAGGTTAATATAATCTTTCAAATATTTTAAACTATTTTGCACATATAAATTTAAAACATAACAAGCGCATCTTCGATAAAAAATTTACCCCCAAATGCAGGTTTACAAAGTTTTTCTAATTCAGGTATATATGCAGTATTTATAGATGCATTATCAAAATCAATTGCAAAAATTTTATTAATCAAACCATATTCTTCTAAAACCACTTTATCATTTTATAAATATTATGAGCAGTATGCCATTCATAAAAAACTCTGAAAGTAATTACTCTATTTTGTAAATTCCATTCACAATCAACCCAATGATAAGTGACTTCCATATAAGAATGTAGTCGCCACTGATCACTCCATATATCGCTATATATAGATATACGCCCATCAAAAGTGATAAAAAAATCATATAATACTTTTTCTTTTTTATAAAGCTTATGTAATGTGCGTGTGAGAGTGGTCCTAGGTATTCAAGTCATTTGAGGATTTAATGCATTTTTATAGTGATTTATAAAACCTAATTTTTACCGAAACTAAAAGACAAGTGTTCAATGGCAACCATTCATGATAATTCATCTCTATTTAATATCAGAGAAATGAAATAATTGAGAGATAGTGATAGCGCACCTTGATATTTGAGATTGCATTTTTGTGAGACCGACTTCACGAGGATGCACCCTCTCTAGATGCTTTCAAAATTTTCCATTGCCCCTGAAGTGCATCACTTATAATTTTTTTTAACAATGCTTGAAACTTACACTAGCAATCGTGCCCAACTCATTCTTGATCTTCATAAAATGATGCACGAAAAAATCGGACTTTAATTTTTTACTAGCAGCAGTAGTATCTTCTTTGCCTCAATCGCCGGCTTGAGTTTCAGATTTTTGGGTTAGAATATTGAGTTACGTCTTTTCTTCGGGATGTATTTTCAATTTAATTCATTTCGGACGATTGTGAAAAACTTAAAATATCATTTCCGAGGGGTTGACTTTCACCAACCTTACTCTTTCCTTTTGCCGATGAACTTTTACTTCCGCTTGCCATGGAGAGTATGAAAATTAGAGAAAGATTATTGAGAGATATTTTGGTGAGACACTATTAGAGAGAGAGATTTTGTAAAGAAATTATGGAGAGAGATTTTGTAGGGAGATTATGTAGAGAGATTATGGGGACTTGTAGAGTAGGAGTCTTGGAGAGAGATTTTTTAGAGAATTATAGAGAGAGATTGTAGAAAGAAATATTGTAGAAAGGATTGAATTTTGTTGTGGAGGAGAATAAGAGAAATTGGACTATATTTATTTTCAAATGACATTTAAAAGTTAAAAAAAAATTACGCCTGCCACAATGGTCCAAAATTGGACCGTTGGGGCTTGGAAGTTGGAGCTAAGAGCCAACATTCAATTGAACGTTGGCTCCAATTACCAAGGCCTGCAACGGTCCAATTTTTGGACTGCTGGGTAGAGCCAACGGGCCAGAGTCCCTATTAAAAAAAAAAGCCCACCCAGCCCAGCCCAGGGGGCCAGCTGAGCCAGGCTGGAAAAAAACAATTGGAACCGAGACCACCAGTTTGAACTGGGAAACCGCCTGTTCGAACCGAGAACCAGCGGTTCCCGGTTCCAGAAAGTGTCAATCGGAACCAGCCCGTTCCAAGGCCAGTTCCGGTTCAGTTTGGAACCGGCGAACTGGAAGGTCGGTCCAGTTTCAGTTACAACATATCAGTTCCTAGTTTGGTTCTCTGGTTCGAACCGAACTGGGATCGGGTCTACTTCTTCATCTATAAATTGGGTGAATCCTGAAAGAAGTCTTCTCACCTCTTCTAAAGCATTTCCTACTCCCAAATTTCTTGTTCTGATAGGTAGCGATGTCGCTTTTCTTCTTCGTCCAGTGGAGGAAGGAGAGGGAAAGGACAGAGGTAATGAAGTTTGTAAGTGTGGCGTGTGGGTTCTCGTGGTGACCTTGTCATGGAGGATTGGTTCTCATGACGAGGTCTTACTACTAAGGGATATGGAGAGGGCTCAAGCTTTGACTTGATTTGCTCAGACATCTCTTCTCATGGTGGTAGGTATCGCTAGAGTGAGGACTGTCTCGGGGGGGCTATGGAGGCGGATCCTGATTCCATCTCTGTTCATTTTGTCTTGCAGTCTTCATTCTAGATCAAATCCTGTGGCTCTTATCCTGAGAGACTCTTTTCTTAAGGCGAGGCACGGGATGGAAGCACGGGTGGGGATGGTTCCTATGAAGCATCCCTACTTCTGAGGCTCTGACCTCTTGTTTGTGATGGAGGATCGGTAATGTGATACCATCACGTTCTTTCATGTCTGGGAGGAGTTCATCTGACTGCCTTGGATGTGTGTTATGTTCGGGGAGAAGGAGGCAGTTCTTTATCTAGAAAATCTTCCATTTTTGCCAAGAAATCTCCTTGGGCTTCCCTTGGGATCTGTGGAAGGTAGTGTGAATAATAGGATTTTGCCTGCGTGAAGCATTCTCCGACTGGAGAATCTTTATTTGCTTCAACATTAGGAGCTTGGTTGGTGTGTTTGTACTAATAGGATTGGATTATTTGTATTTCTTTTTAGAAAAGCAAACACAATATGTAAAAGATCTCGTATTACTCTTGTTAGATGTAGCTGAGGATGTATTTGGATGGATGTAATTGGAAAACCTTGTAATAAAAGCAATAACTTTTGAATTGGAAGTATAGTTTGGATCTTGCCTGATGATTGTTTTGTTTGAAATTGAATATCTTCTCAGAGGGTATGCTTTGATTCCGACATGTCTAGAACTGTCATGGTGTGTAGTATCTGAGTGGGTGTCTGTCCCACAGCGATACCTGCAAGTTTTATCTCCGAGTAAGAAAAAACCTAGCTACAAATTTGAACCTCCAAGAGGGGAAAATCCCTACAGCGAGGTTGGTTCTTCGAGAGGGGAAAATCCCAATACAAAGGAGTTGGATTCGCATTTGCTTTCGAGTGGGGGAAATCCCATTAGCGGAGCTGTGAAGCCTGGCTCTGGGAGGAAAATCTCTGCAACAGAGTCTGGTCTCCGAGTAAGAAAATCCCACAATGAAGTGTCTTGGAGGGACATAGTGGAGGTAGTGTTATTACCTCTAAGTGAGGGAAATCCCATCTCGAGGTCAACAGACTGCATTGGAAGTAGTTAGGATGCACATACAAATATGCAATGAGGCATAAAAAAAAGTGTTAGATGCCAATGCGTGTAAACTAGTTGTAGGAGCTTAGTTTAAGGATTCATAAGATCGGTTCGTTTAGGAAATAATCCAAACAAGAAAACCCTCATAGATATACCTTACATCTCATGTCACTATTGTCTGAGCATATACAAATCATATTTTAGACTAAACATATAATCTCTGACCTAAATATCTTGGTGTGATAGCAAAGAGGGAGCTTAAATGAAAATATCTCATGGTGAGAAGTAAATGGTTGGTATAATAATTATTTATTATTTTAATATTAGCTTTAGTATGAATAAATTAGGAATTACCATAGTCTGATAAGACAAGTTACCATATAGCAAAAATTGGACATAATCAATTATTGCAAATGAATTTCAGAAATTTTATAAGATAAATTAAGTGATAATAAGTAAAACCGTAACTAACCAGAAACCATGAAATTGGACTTTTAGAGATGGTAACCAAAATCAGAAGTCCAAATGTGGATATTGATATCAAACCAACCATAATAACTGTTGCTAGATCAATACTAGATAATCGGTATTTCTTCCAGAGTAATATATATAAACTAAGAACATGGACTACTTTGAATAATGGATGTCGTGGATCTATGAAAATAAAATAAGTAAACTAGAAACTCAGTGATGGATTTCACTACTAATTAATCCAAACCCGATCAACCCTAAATCTCTAATTTGTATGATTTGATTGAACGATCATAGGGCAACGAGCTAGTTTGTGCTTAAGTATGAATATTAAGTAAATGTGAATATGGACTGGGTTACAATTATCAATAAATAGACCAATGATCTAACCGATATATGCCGATTATGATTATTATCTAATTTTTATGGATACAGTTATTTGTACAGTACATATACATATTCAATTGTGATATATCATATAAACATATGCCATTGATAACTTGTTGATGATGGTTGTCGACTAATATGCTTGATGACTAGTGAAGTATGTACCCTCATTTTCAAGTAATAATTTCACTGAAAGAAATAATGTGTGTAAATGTGAATCTAGTGGACTATTATTAACTTCAAGCATGCTAAGGTCCCAGCCATGGATAAGCAGCATAGTCAGTTTCATTCACTAAATCCTAATATGTGAATAAGAATCATAACTAGTTAAAGGAACTAATCATTTGACCTAGGATGGGCATTGAGAATGTAATTAATTATTTGATGCGTCATTGAATAAATAATAAGTGTAAGTGGTATGTATGTCTGAATGTGTAAATATAACAGATAGTTACACGAACTTGATCGTGTGTTGTATACTGATGATTGGTGATTGAAAAAAGTATATCACAACACAACTGACATTGTGTGTGTTACTTTGTTAGTTGATGTGTATGTGATGTGTGTGCGTGTCGTGTTATTTTTTATGCATATGAAGGAAGGGCGGGCGGGAGCTGGTGGGAAGGGGAAGACAGTATTGTTGTTATGTATATATATATCTTACGAAGGAAGGGACCAGCGGGAGCTGGTAGGTGTAAAGACGGGTTATGACATTGTGTGTTGTGAAACGAAGAAAGGGGCCAATGGGAGCTGATAAGTATAAAGACGGGGTATGAGATGGGTCGTATATTATGAAGTAAAGATGTGCTTATTCAAATGCATACTGTTGTATGCTTGTCCTTGAGTAGGACTGTGAAACTCTACCTTATTATAGGAGATAATAGAATATTATATGATGTGTATATGTTTACAAGAGTATCCATATAACACTTGAAGTGTGATACGATATACGATATATATACATATAAACATATTTGTGACCTATACAATATTTGAATCAACTTATTGGGATTGAAGCACCATTGTGAATGGTACATGAAATATATATACATAGAATTCAGAAATAAACTAAGACACTGAAAGAAAATATCCAAATATCACAAACCCTATAAAATATAGTTCAGAGATTTGAGTTATAAAATCAATAACCAAAAGAGTCAGGCCTTTTCCAGAGTATACAGATTATTGTTTGGGTTAGCTATTTACTATGATATCATTGTTTTCTTTCTTATCCACAATTGTTTTGCTATTTAAAGAAAAGCATGTTTCCTTTTACTTTGACATGTATATCATTTTCTTAATCTCCTTTTTACTCTCCTCACTCAGCTGTTGAGCTCACCCCTCCCCCTCCCCAAGATTATTATGTTTGCAGGTCATGGTGAGGAGAAGACCCAATTTAAGATTTTAAGCGCCTTGTTAGAAATCCTATTACATAGAGAAGTTTTGGAGTTGTAATTTATGTGATTGTAAAGTTTCATGTTGTATGTGTTTACAATCTTATTGATGTTATCATAGCATAAGTTAGATGGTCTTGATCTTAATAAGTTGAATATATAAGTAAATTGGTGTTATGTTCTGAATGCCGAGAGGGGTGTTCTCGAGCATATGTTTCTTTTTTTCTACATAAGTAGGCGATGTCAAGCCGAAATTATTATTTAGAGAATAAGTAGGGTGTTGTGAGCCGAAATATTATTATGATTGCATGTGCGATTGTTGACTTTGATCTACATGTTTAGATTGAGAATAAGTAGGCTGATGTTGGCTGAAATTATTGTGGATTGAAATATATAATTGGGCATATCAGTATTTACAAAGGAAGTGCTGTCGAAATTTTTAAGTATTTAGAGACGATTATGATAATCTATCAGTTTAATAGAATGTTATGTTAATTGAGAATCTATGAAATCTGGGACAGTTACAAGTCGACTAATAGCTAGTAAGTCGGTTGGATCAATCGACTGAAACAAAGGGTTAGTCGACTGGTCCCTCATCGAGATTGAAAGAAACTGTTTTCAGCGCATAAGCTGACTTAAAACTAAATTTTGACAATTTAAACGATCAAATCACGAAATGGTCATAAAACAGAGTTTATAGCCCTGGAAGTTAGCTTTCAAATGCAAGTTGAATAATAAATAACAAAGATTGAATTAGAAAGTTATGATCAAAATACTGAACAGATGTCAGTACAGACTTGTTGCTGACAGACAGTAATTAGTCGACAGATAAAGTCCCAATTGACTACCGCAAGCACCCAACTTTCTGTTAGAACCACCAGCCGACCAATAAAAGCCCTAGTTGACTGGACAATGCACAAGTCATATAAACATAAGATTTGACCTACTACCAGTTGACTGCCTATGATACTCAGTCGACTGGTCTATATATCAATGCACAGAACACCTTAATAACATGTATTTACTCATGTACACACATCACTACACTAAATTATTGACAACTCAGACACACACACACATACACAGACACACTTCTAAGCATTAATATACTTGTCAAGTCATATACACATACATTTATATATATATCCATATATCTATATATGAAATAGCATGAAATAAACTTTCAAAAATTTCAGAATATTACAGATATGCGTGCATCTTGAACCCTCTCGACCATGGCTTTGAGAGTGGAGTGTTCAACACGATTGACTTTGTGAATCGTTTTGATTTATCAAGCATAAAATAAAGTTAGGCGCAAGGCACAACAGCAAAGTAAATGTCAATTAGTTTTAGAATTAGTCACAACTATCTAGATAGTTATGGTGGGTTACTTTTGGAAATATATTATTATTATTATTATTATTATTATTATTATTATTATTCTCTTTTCTTTTTCTCGTAGAACCAGCTACGATCGCAAATGGTCCTCTTCATCTTCTGTTTTTCGAGGTTCGCTCCAACATGGTCAACAAGGATACCCCACCCGTCCTAAAATTTGTCCCATAATTTTCAGTTTACAAAAATGATTTCTTGCGTCACAAGCAAATACTGTTCATAGCGACATCACGAGCGATAATTGCTTTATTTAAGAAACTAAAAATTTCAGATGTGGTCCCACTTCGAATCTTTTTTTTTTTTTAGGGTGGTCTCACTTTGAATCTCACACAAGCAATATTCATATGGAGGCATCTAATTTTATATAATTTTCATTATTTTAACATTTCACGAATTATAGGAGAGAGTAAGACCAGAAAACTTTATTTCGCTCCCTCCCCGTAATTTGCTCACAGCGATCACCACGAACACTGTGAGCTGTTGATTAGAACCCACCCGGTGGCACTCGCCATCATCCGACAGTTCACAACGTTCACCGTAAGAGCACGGGGACATGAGTAATCCATCACATTACACAGCTGACAGCATGGATGGAATGGACAACACGACTGTAGTCTCACTGTCAAGGCCAAAGGCACAAGGCGAAGGGGTGGACGGTGCACCCTCCGCCTCTGGTTTCAAATGAATCATTATAGGCTATTTATTAGCCAGTCTAATTGAGCATATATTTTTATGCCCCATCTGAGTATGCAATTAACAAAATCTTTTTTCTTACATATCAAATTATTCTTTGTTAATCAAAGCAATATCTATATTCCTAAATTCTCGCTCAGCAATCCTATCAGTATTCATTAACTGGATTGTTTTAGAAAAAAGCAGCCTTAAATAGCTGCATTTTGTTTTTTGGAAACTACCTAACCTAATTAATGGTCATGATGACTAATATTAGATATATAATGAAACAACTAACAAGTCAAGAATAAAAGTTGTTTTTTATTAGATTCTTATTATAGATAATTCTTGAATTGCATCAGCATTTTTAAACTTTAGAACTATGCTCACAATTTTCTTTTTTATTATAATTATGGAACAAAAACGACACTAAATTATGACACTCCTTCTGAATGAGAATCCACCGACATGGCCAAAATCTTGGGGAATCTCTACAGTATAACCGCACGTCTTGCGATGCAACACTATTGTTTTAGGAATCGTACTTAAAAGAGCAACGAATGGATCGTGAAAAGTCTACTGTGCACATTATTTTTAGTTTTGTTGTGGTCCTTGAAAAAAATATAATATTGAGATGTTCAATGACTTCGACTCCATAATAATCGAGATCTTCGCCGGCCATGATGCCTGCCGGTTAACCGGTCAGAAGACAAGCAAGCACTGAGGAAGAGCCGGGGGTCAAGATGTGTGGCCTGAACCCCCGGCCTATTCTAAGAAGTAAGGTACAACTATTCATACTCACAGAATTGCTTAACACACTCATATTTTAAAATAAATATTGTTGGACAATTTTAACCTTAAATTAAAAGATCAAAATAGACAATGATCAACTCTAATATTACAAATAGATGAAATCCTATTCCTAAACACACACAAATAATTGCTGAATACACCCACCAAAATTCTATTCCTAATGAATCTTACTTCTTTTTTATTCTTTAAACATATGCTTCTTCTCCACTTACACAAAGCTCAAAAAATTTCTCGGCGTCTATACCATCAAAAAATTTCGCATTGATAATTATGAAGAAACAAATAATATCATTGAAGTATTGCAATGATCAAAAAGTAAGCTTCCCTCTATAATTCATTAAATTAAATTGTTTCTCCTCTTTGGATAGTTTTGCATTACTAATTATCATAAATACTTTGCGGTTGACCTTTATTCACTGTCATGTCACAGAATAAAAATGTGTCTCTCTTCCTCTCAATTGGGGATTTATTAGTTTTTATTTTTTAGATTATTGAGTATAAATTAAATATCTATGATCTTAGCAAATAAACTTGCATATTCTTTTGTTTCAGTCAATAGGTATAGACTTTTCTTTTTTAACTTTTTAAAAGATGTTTTTTTAAAAAAAATGAATAATTTGATAAAAGAAATTTTGACTAAATATTCTAGTGATACAATTCAAGACAATACACATGTGACATGATACTAAATAATTTGCCATACACAATACAGGCCTTTTCTTCCCTTAGAAAAAAAATATATGCATAAAATATAATATGTATTAACACTATTCTAACAAAAAATCTCTACCAGTGTACTGTTCACTGCTTGTCCAAAGTCAGGATAAAGGAGGAGAGTTGTGGTAGGCCTATGTGTAACGCCCCGATTCCACAGATACGGGGACGTCACTGCGACGTATATACGTAGGTCATAACTTGTCCCCACGTATACACACTAAGCATAAAAGTACACAAGAAATACAAAGTACCCGACAAAGCGTGGTATCAATACATATGCCAACACAAGAAGTACACATACAAAGTTATTACAGGATATTATAAGGTATTACACATTATGTGTGTATTACATCATAACCAAGTCCAAAAGAAATATATACAAATATGTATACAAAAAGCTCACAAGTAGAAGGAAGGTCTCGTGAGTCAAAAGGTGAGTCTGGCACGAAGACCGGAACTAATCTGCCTGCTCACTAAAGAAAGCCTGATCTTCGGTGGATGGCTCCACTTCGGCCCAAGCCTCGGAGTCTGAATATGCAAATCCAAGGGATCAAGACATATAACGATAAACAATATATATGGCCAAATGGCTAGGATACAAGAATAAGGAAAACTGGAACGGTCTAATGAATATAAACCAACAGGCAAGGAAAGCATATATAACTGAAGTCAGAAAGGAATGAATGCATAGCTCTAGTCTATTATTATTATTACTTGCTTTACTGTGATATCTAGCTATGTGACCCAGCGTCCCAGCTCACATAGATCCATATCCTAGTAACTCAAGGTTGTTATTGGAAACAGCGGGGGTATCGACGAACTATGTTTACAGTGGACCCCGTACATGCCCGGGATAACGGTCCAGGATTGTTCCGTTGCTTGGTGACGGAAGCCAGCCGCTAGGCTATTCAGGAGGGTCTTATGTATGCCCTTAGTCATGACTGATTCAGGAATAGGGAGCAAGCACTCCCCTCGGTCCCCTAGTGTACCGCAGGTTAGACCGGAATATGATTGTACAATATACCTACTACCACTGTAAACACGAACACGTATCGATATCCGCATATTTCCCCCGACCCATATGTAAGTTGGTGCTTTTTATGTAAAGGTCAAGTGTATCATGCTTAGTTTTAAGAGATGGCATGATAAGTGGTGATATTACTATTTAACATGTCATGAAACGAGTATATGCAATAGCAAGTCATGAGGCATTAAGAGATACATCCATTCAGTAATAGTTCATGTAGTGCCAGTATTGAAGCATGAACAAGCAAGATATAATACACATGTAACAAGCATAAGAACCAAATTCAGAACAGAAATTAACTATGACACACAGTCAGAATTAGTCGACTAGGGGTAAGGGTTAGTCGACTAATAGGGGCCTCTAGTCGACTAACAGTCTGGGTTAGTCGACTAAAACAGGGATACAGAGAGTTGGAATTCTGTTTCAGGGAAAGTTAGTCGACTAGGGTTGTAAGGGTAGTCGACTAACAGGGAACTATTAGTCGACTAATGGATACTTAAGTCGACTAAGTTTGTTGATGCAGAAAGTTGGATTTCTGGTCCAGGGAGGATTAGTCGACTGATAATTGGGGTGAGTCGACTAATACTGTGTTTTCCAGAAAAACTAAGTTTCAGCTAAGTGTTCTAGTCGACTAGCTCCTAGGGTAAGTCGACTAATAGTGGGAAAAACAGTGACAGAACAGATTTTCTGGAAATTGTGTTTGATGGTTCAATTCATGGTTTTGGGTGACCTAGGTGTACAAGAGGTGTAGATACAAGTGTTCTAGGGCTAATTCAAGTCTTGGTGAGTGAAATACTCACTTGGAATCGTTAGATCGAAGCTTTACGAGTCCGGAAAGAGTGTGGTCGACGGATAGCTCCCAAATGATCCTTGGCGACGAAGAGAGCTACGATCCAAGCTCCAAAGTAGAAGCTTGAGCTGGAGGTGAAGAGCTTGGGGGTTCTTGGAGCTAGGGTTCAGGTTGAGGAAGGAGAGGGTTTGTGAGGGCTTCTCTTCTCTTGAGTTGAAGTGGAGGAAGAAAAAGAGGTAAGTTGCAAATGAAAACCTATATATAAGATGGGGATTTTGTAAAGGAGATGGAATTTGTGTAGAAAGGAGGGGTTTCCTTGCAAAAAGGAAGGGGTGAGGTGTCCCTCACCTGGCCACTTGGCCGGCTGTGGGAGAGAGAGAGAGTGAGTGGGGTTAGGTGGGAGGGTGAGTGGGAAATGAGGTGGAAAATGTGGAATTTGCAATTATTGAAAAAATGTCCAAAATTCAAGTATTTCGGAATGACCCGAAAATTTTACCAAAAATCAAGAATAAGATTTTAAGACTCATGGTGAAATTCGTTTGAAGAAATAATTTGTAGTTTTAAAATTAAAAATCCCGGAATCGGTTATCTGCCGACTCCGTTGGAATTTTCATAAATTCATAAAATTCTCAGAAAAAGTATTTAGATAGAAAATATGATTCTAAGAAATAAAGTCTAAAGGACTTTCTAGAAATTCCTAGTAGTTTGTGAATTAAAAATCCGAGAATCGATCAGCGACACTGGTCGACACCTGTTTTGAAAATATTTATTCAATTTCAGGAAAATTTCTAGAAAATCACAGAAAATACATAATATTGGGAAATGATTTTTAAAACTGAAATCGGTCAGATACAGGAAGTAATTTGGAAAATACGATCGAAAGACTGAATACGTAACAAAGTACGTATTCCAGGAACGGGGTATTACAATCTACCCACCTTACAAAAATTTCGTCCTCGAAATTTCGTAAAGTGAAAAGGAACAGATAAGTAAGGACAAGAAGGAAGATAACGGTAGATATGAATAAGGATAAGAACAAGAATAGGAATAAGAAGGAAGAGTCTTACCAATCAAGTTGTGAAGAGATGAGGGTAACGCTCACGGATGACATCCTCTCGTTCCCACGTGGCCTCTCCTGGGGCATGCCTGTTCCAAGACACCAACACCAATGGTATAGCTCTGTTCTTCAATGCCTTGACACTCCTGTCCAAAATAGCCATCGGCTGCTCTTGATATGACAAGTCCGGTTGTAGTTCCAGCTCGGAATGATCCAGAATATGACTATCATCTTTCACATACTTCCTCAGCTGTGACACGTGGAATACATCGTGAACTCCGTCCAAAGATGGCGGTAACGCCAACCTGTAAGACACCTCTCCCACTCGATCCAAAATCTCGAATGGGCCGATATATCTTGGACTAAGTTTTCCACGCGTACCGAACCGGATTACTCCTTTGGTAGGTGATATCTTCAGGAATACATGATCTCCGGTCTGGAATTCCAATGGCCTTCTCTGTGTGTCAGCCCAACTCTTCTGCCGACTCTGCGCTGCCCTGAGGTGATCTCTGATAATCCTGACCTTGTCTGTTGTCTGAATCAGAATCTCTGGCCCCAAAAGTCTTCTCTCACCGACTTCATCCCAACAAATCGGAGACCTACACTTCCTCCCATACAATGCTTCAAATGGTGCCATCTTGATACTTGCTTGATAACTGTTATTATAAGAAAACTCCGCCAAGTGAAGATGGTCTTCCCATGATCCCTGGAATTCAATCATGCAGGCCCTCAACATATCCTCAAGAATCTGGATAGTCCTCTCAGATTGTCCGTCTGTCTGAGGATGATATGATGTACTGAATTTCAGACGAGTCCCTAGACTTTCTTGGAGACTCTCCCAGAAATGAGATCTGAATCTGGTGTCTCGGTCTGATACAATACTAACAGGAACTCCATGTAGACGAACTATCTCTTTCAAGTACCTGTCTGCCAGAACCTCTGTTGACTGTCCCACCCTGAATGGTATAAAGTGAGCTGACTTGGTGAGACGGTCAATGATTATCCACACAGCATTATTACCTTTAGGACTTCGAGGCAATGCCGTAACAAAATCCATGGTAATGTGCTCCCACTTCCACTCGGGAATCGGTAAAGGTTGCAGAAGTCCAGCTGATCTCTGGTGCTCTATCTTTATCTGCTGACAAACCAAGCACTTGGCAACAAACTGGGCTATCTCCCTCTTCATGGCATTCCACCAAAACTGCTTCTTCATATCCTGATACATCTTGTTTCCCCCCGGGTGTATGGAATATGCTGAACTGTGAGCCTCTGCCAAAATCTTCTGCCGAACCTCTCCTTGGGGAACACAAAGTCTGCTACCAAAATATAAGGCACCATCTGGATGAATACAGATATCAGTCCTCGATCCAGCCTCTACCTGAGCTCGGAATGTCTGCAATCTGGGATCTTCCTTCTGAGCTTCCTTGATCTCATCTATTAATGTTGACTGAATCTGCAAAGCCATGAGCTGTCCTGCCTCCTCAGCTCCTCGAACCAACATCAAGTCCAATCTGATAATGTCCTGAATCAACTCCTTCTGCTGAGTGATTTGGACAAGCACCCTATTCTCTGGCATCCTGCTCAGTGCATCCGGTACTGTATTGACCTTGCCTGGATGGTATTGCAAGTCAATATCATAGTCCGCCATCAGCTCCAGCCACCGTCTCTGCCTCATGTTCAATTCCTTCTGTGAGAATATATACTTGAGGCTCTTGTGATCCGTGTATATCAACACCTTATCCCCCAGAAGATAATGCCTCCAAATCTTCAGGCAAATATCACTGCTGCCAGCTCCAAGTCATGAGTTGGGTAATTACGCTCATGAGTCTTCAGTTGCCTTGATGCATATGCTATAACATGACCATGTTGCATAAGCACACACCCCAGGCCTTTACCTGATGCATCACTGTAGATGACCATCCCTCCTCTACCTGAGGGAGTCCTCAAGATTGGAGCTGAAATGAGCCTCTGCTTCAATTGCTCAAAGGCTGCAGCACACTCCTCTGTCCAAATGTACCTCTCTCCTTTCCTGGTGAGCCTGGTCAATGGAGCTGCAATCCTAGAGAAATCCTGGACAAAGCGTCTGTAATATCCGGCTAGTCCAAGAAAACTCTTAATCTCAGTCACTGTCCTCGGAATTGGCCAATCCTTCACTGCTTGGACCTTGCTGGGATCCACCGAGATTCCTTCTGCTGAAATAATGTGCCCAAGGAAGGCTATACTGTCCAACCAGAAGTCACACTTGCTCCTCTTGGCATGAAGCTGCTCCTGCTGGAGGGTCTGCAACACAATCCTCAAGTGTTCTGCATGCTCCTTGTTGTTCTTGGAATAGATCAAGATGTCATCTATGAAGACAACAACGAACTGATCCAGGTAGGGCGAGAACACTCGGTTCATCAAATCCATGAAAACTGCAGGGGCATTGGTGACTCCGAAAGGCATAACTAGGAATTCATAGTGGCCGTAATGGGTCCTGAATGCCGTCTTCGGGATATCCTCTGTCTTCATCCTTAGCTGATGGTACCCCGACTGCAAATCCAACTTAGAGAATACCCGGGCTCCATGAAGCTGATCAAACAAATCATCAATCCTTGGCAAGGGATACTTGTTCTTGATGGTAACCTTGTTCAATTCCCTGTAATCAATACAAAGTCTCTTACCACCATCCTTCTTGTTCGCCAATAGCACTGGAGCACCCCATGGCGAAGCACTTGGCCGAATCAATCCCTTATCAGAGTACTCCTGCAGCTGCTTCTTCAGAATCTCTAGCTCCGTCGGTGCCATCCTGTACGGAGCCTTAGATATAGGAGCTGTCCCAGGCACAGTATCAATTGAGAACTCGATCACCCTTTTTGGTGGCAGTCCTGAGATCTCAGCAAACACTCCTGGAAATTCATCCCACACCGGTACTCCTTTCTGAACCTCTGAAGTAGTCAACCGAGTCTTTCTCTTGGTAGACTTCACCTCACCACAAAATTGAAATTCCGGTTGACGGGGAATCCTGAAAATAATCTTCTTCTCCTACAGTCAATAACTGCATGGTACTGACTGAGCCAGGTCATGCCTAAGATTACGTCGTACCCTTTAGTGTCTAGCACGAGCATATCTATGGCCAAGGTCTTATCACAAAGTTCCACTGGACAATCAACACAGACCCTAGAAGACATGACTACTCCATTCCCAGTACTAATCTCCCATTTGAGGTCTAACACCCTAACAGGTATAGAATGCAATGCCACAAAATGATCTGAGATAAAACAATGTGAAGCACCGGAATCGAAGAGAGCGAGAACAGGTTGAGAATGCACTCTGATATTACCTGTTATCACTTCCTCTGAAGTCTCAGCCTCCACTTCTGTCAAATTGTAGGCCTGACCTCTTCCACGCCCTGCTGCTGTCCTAGCTCCCCTCTGGACCGGGCGAACAACATGCTGTGGAGGAAGGGGAAGAGCTCTCCTCATCACTGGTCCCTGATTCCTCTGCCCCGGTGGCCCTGGAAGCGCCCTCTGTCCATTGGGTCCTGGAAGTGCTGGCAAAGCTTGACCGGCTATCCCCATCCTTCTGTGCGGGCAGGCTTCTATAGAATGATCCCTGGATCCACACACCAAACACAATCCATTTGCCCTACGGCAATTCTGACGAATGTGGCCCGGTTTCTGACAATAACTGCAGAAGGTCGATGGTTGGCACGCCTGGTAAGGAGCTGGTCTGAATTGCTGCCTCATCTGCACCTTCGCTGCTCTGAATGGGCCTCCTCTCCCCATTGGTGGAAACGGCCTCTTCATGGCCTGGTTCCTCATCTGATCCTCTCGCTTCTTCTCCAACCCACGCTCCACTTCCCGAGCTATGGTAAGAACCCCTGAATAAGTCTTCAGCTGTTGGGGCATTAAGAACATCTGAATGTCCATCTGCAAGCCCTGCTGGAACCTACTTGCCCGCTTCTCCTCGTCCGTTACCATGTACGGGGCAAAGCGGCTCAGTCTGAGAAATTTCGCGGCATACTCGTCCACGGACCTACTCCCTTGCTGTAGCCTGATGAATTGTTCTTCCATGTCCTTCTGGGCAGTAGCTGGGAAGAATCTGGCATAGAAGCTCTTGGAGAATGTGTCCCAGGTGACAGGCTTCTCCAGTCTGGCCTCTTCAGCAAGCCACCAAGTTCTAGCAACATCTTTCAGCTGTATCTTGGCGACCTCAACTTGGTTCTCCTTCGGTACTCTGGCTGCATTCAGCAGATCTGTGGTATCTGTCAACCACTGTTCAGCATCCAAGGGCTTCTCTTCTCCCGTGAAGATGGCTGGTTGCAGTCGCCTGAAGTCCGATACATTTCCGGGCCTCTGCTCCTTGGGAGCTGCCAATTCCTGCCGGAGGAGCTCCGTCTGCTGCTGCTGGTTCTCCATCATAGTCTGAATGACTCTCAGAATATCCACATGGTCTCCAGTGGGTCCATTAGAGGCTTGCCCAGAGTTGTTACGTCCCGTCCTTCTCTCCATACCGATTGGTGAAAGATAACTGGAATTGGAAAAATGGAAGGAATTTAGGACACAAGGGATGGAATCAAGGAGGAATCAAGAAGGACTAGATAACTTTGTACATTGTAGTTGGCATCAGCAAACCATTAATTCGCTGCTTGATTGTACTTTAGGTGTGAGAGCCTAGGCTCTGATACCAACCTGTAACGCCCCGATTCACAGATACGGGGACGTCACTGCGACGTATATACGTAGGTCATAACTTGTCCCCACGTATACACGCTAAGCATAAAAGTACACAAGAAATACAAAGTACCCGACAAAGCGTGGTATCAATACATATGCCAACACAAGAAGTACACATACAAAGTTATTACAGGATATTATAAGGTATTACACATTATGTGTGTATTACATCATAACCAAGTCCAAAAGAAATATATACAAATATGTATACAAAAAGCTCACAAGTAGAAGGAAGGTCTCGTGAGTCAAAAGGTGAGTCTGGCACGAAGACCGGAACTAATCTGCCTGCTCACTAAAGAAAGCCTGATCTTCGGTGGATGGCTCCACTTCGGCCCAAGCCTCGGAGTCTGAATATGCAAATCCAAGGGATCAAGACATATAACGATAAACAATATATATGGCCAAATGGCTAGGATACAAGAATAAGGAAAACTGGAACGGTCTAATGAATATAAACCAACAGGCAAGGAAAGCATATATAACTGAAGTCAGAAAGGAATGAATGCATAGCTCTAGTCTATTATTATTATTACTTGCTTTACTGTGATATCTAGCTATGTGACCCAGCGTCCCAGCTCACATAGATCCATATCCTAGTAACTCAAGGTTGTTATTGGAAACAGCGGGGGTATCGACGAACTATGTTTACAGTGGACCCCGTACATGCCCGGGATAACGGTCCAGGATTGTTCCGTTGCTTGGTGACGGAAGCCAGCCGCTAGGCTATTCAGGAGGGTCTTATGTATGCCCTTAGTCATGACTGATTCAGGAATAGGGAGCAAGCACTCCCCTCGGTCCCTGGTGTACCGCAGGTTAGACCGGAATATGATTGTACAATATACCTACTACCACTGTAAACACGAACACGTATCGATATCCGCATATTTCCCCCGACCCATATGTAAGTTGGTGCTTTTTATGTAAAGGTCAAGTGTATCATGCTTAGTTTTAAGAGATGGCATGATAAGTGGTGATATTACTATTTAACATGTCATGAAACGAGTATATGCAATAGCAAGTCATGAGGCATTAAGAGATACATCCATTCAGTAATAGTTCATGTAGTGCCAGTATTGAAGCATGAACAAGCAAGATATAATACACATGTAACAAGCATAAGAACCAAATTCAGAACAGAAATTAACTATGACACACAGTCAGAATTAGTCGACTAGGGGTAAGGGTTAGTCGACTAATAGGGGCCTCTAGTCGACTAACAGTCTGGGTTAGTCGACTAAAACAGGGATACAGAGAGTTGGAATTCTGTTTCAGGGAAAGTTAGTCGACTAGGGTTGTAAGGGTAGTCGACTAACAGGGAACTATTAGTCGACTAATGGATACTTAAGTCGACTAAGTTTGTTGATGCAGAAAGTTGGATTTCTGGTCCAGGGAGGATTAGTCGACTGATAATTGGGGTGAGTCGACTAATACTGTGTTTTCCAGAAAAACTAAGTTTCAGCTAAGTGTTCTAGTCGACTAGCTCCTAGGGTAAGTCGACTAATAGTGAAAAAACAGTGACAGAACAGATTTTCTGGAAATTGTGTTTGATGGTTCAATTCATGGTTTGGGTGACCTAAGTGTACAAGAGGTGTAGATACAAGTGTTCTAGGGCTAATTCAAGTCTTGGTGAGTGAAATACTCACTTGGAATCGTTAGATCGAAGCTTTACGAGTCCGGAAAGAGTGTGGTCGACGGATAGCTCCCAAATGATCCTTGGCGACGAAGAGAGCTACGATCCAAGCTCCAAAGTAGAAGCTTGAGCTGGAGGTGAAGAGCTTGGGGGTTCTTGGAGCTAGGGTTCAGGTTGAGGAAGGAGAGGGTTTGTGAGGGCTTCTCTTCTCTTGAGTTGAAGTGGAGGAAGAAAAAGAGGTAAGTTGCAAATGAAAACCTATATATAAGATGGGGATTTTGTAAAGGAGATGGAATTTGTGTAGAAAGGAGGGGTTTCCTTGCAAAAAGAAAGGGTGAGGTGTCCCTCACCTGGCCAATTGGCCGGCTGTGGGAGAGAGAGAGAGTGAGTGGGGTTAGGTGGAGGGTGAGTGGGAATGAGGTGGAAAATGTGGAATTTGCAATTATTGAAAAAATGTCCAAAATTCAAGTATTTCAGAATGACCCGAAATTTTACCAAAAATCAAGAATAAGATTTTAAGACTCATGGTGAAATTCGTTTGAAGAAATAATTTGTAGTTTTAAAATTAAAATCCCGGAATCGGTTATCTGCCGACTCCGTTGGAATTTTCATAAATTCATAAAATTCTCAGAAAAAGTATTTAGATAGAAAATATGATTCTAAGAAATAAAGTCTAAAGGACTTTCTAGAAATTCCTAGTAGTTTGTGAATTAAAAATCTGAGAATCGATCAGCGACACTGGTCGACACCTGTTTTGAAAATATTTATTCAATTTCAGGAAAATTTCTAGAAAATCACAGAAAATACATAATATTGGGAAATGATTTTTAAAACTGAAATCGGTCAGATACAGGAAGCAATTTGGAAAATACGATCGAAAGACTGAATACGTAACAAAGTACGTATTCCGGGAACGGGGTATTACACTATGACAGCCAACATAAAGCATTGTCACATACTATGAATATGAACTAAGAATTAAATTTCGTTGGGATGTTCCCTACTGAGCGGCGCGCTACATCGGAGCCTGGGTGTAATGAAAAGTAGGCAAGGGTTGGTAGGTCGTCGTTCAGAAACGACATGCCACATCGACGCCCGGATGTGATGTTAAATGAGTAAGGGTTCCCACACTTTTATAAGCGGTTGAGGGTAAAAAAGTTAGCTCATGAATATAGGATTAGTTAGCATCATGAAACATAAGTTCTCTTACTGGTAAATTAGCAGAGTTAGTTGATGTTATGGTTAGATGGAATGTTAGTATTTTGTGTGTGCAAGAAACTAAGTAGGTATGTGAAAAAACTAGAATCATAGAGCCTTGGGGTTATAAACTTTAGTAAACTGGTAGAGATAGAAATCGTAATGGGGTGAGTGTGATCATAGATAATCAATTACTTGAGGATGTAATGGAGGTTAGGAGAAAGGGTGATAGGATTTTACTAGTTAAACTTATTTTAGATAGGGAGATTTTTAATGTTATTAGTATCTATGCACCACAAGTAGGACTTGATGAGTGCAGTAAGCGTCAATTTTGGGAGGATTTAGATGAAATTATGCAAGGCATACCTATTAGAGAAAAACTTTTCATAGATGGTGACCTCAATGGGCATGTAGGAACTAGTCGTTATGGGTTTGATAGTGTACATGGAGGATTTGGTTTTGGGAAAGGAAATGAACCAGGTGCTCGATTTTAGATTTTGTTTTGTCTTATGATTTGATCTTAGCGAATGTTTGGTTTAAGAAGAGAGAGTCTCACTTGATCACTTTTAGAAGTGGATCAAATGTGAGCCAAATAGATTTCTTTTAACTAGAAAAGTAGATAGAGGTTATTGTATGGATTGTAAGGTAGTACCAGGTGAGAGTGTACTAATCCAACATAAACTCTTAATTTTAGATGTCCGGATTAGAAGGGGATTTAGAAAGATTAAATGTAAGTTAGATCTTAAGATTAAGTCGTGGCGATTAAAAGAAGGTAACTAAGGAGTTTTTGTAAATCGAGTAGCACATGAAGCAGATTGGAAAGCCCAAGATGATCCCAATACAATATGAAATAAAATTGCTAGTTGCATTAGAAGAGTAGCTAAAAATGTACTTGGTGAGTCACCAGGTGGTGCTCCACCATGTAAGGACACATCATGGTGGAATGAAGAGATAAAAGCTGCCATTAAGATCAAACGAGATTTTTACAGAGATTTAAAGAAAATTGTGATGGAGTGAGTTTTGAGAGGTATAAGCTAGCCAAGAAGGAGGCTAAGAAAGTTGTTCAGAATGCAAAAGTTAAAATGTACAAAGAAGTGTATGGGAAGTTGGACACCAAAGAGGTTGAAAAGGATATATATAGAATTGCTCGAATGAGGGAGAGAAAAACTAGAGACTTATGTACTGTGAGATGTGTCAAAGATGAGGATCAGAAGGTTTTAGTTCGAGATGAAGAAATCAAAAAAAGATACAGAGAGTATTTTGATAAATTGTTCAATGGTTGTTCTACTCAAGATTTGGATAACTTTACCATTCAGTGCCAGGATATGAACCTAATTATATGCGCAGAATTAGCGAATATGAAGTTAAAGAGGTCTTGAAGATGATGAAGTAAAGAAAAGTTGTTGGCTCATATGGAATTCTTATTGAGGTATGGAGATTCTTAGGAGAGGTGGGCATGAGATGGCTGATAAACCTCTTTAAAAAGATCTGACTAACTAAAAGATGCCAAATGAGTGGAGGACGAGTACCTTAGTACCTCTCTATAAGAATAAGGGTGATATCCAGAGTTGTTTAAGCTATCATGAAATAAAACTCATGTTCACACCATGAAGCTTTGGGAAAGGGTAATTGAACACTGGTTTAGGCAGATGTTAAAATATCAGAGAACCAATTTGGGTTCATGCCGGGGCGATCGACGACAGAGGCTATTCATTTGCTTTGTCAACTTATTGAGCGATTTCGAGAGAGGAAGAGAAATATGCATATCGTCTTTATTGATTTAGAAAAAGCTTATGATAAGATGCAAAGAGAGGTATTATGGTGGACATTGATGAAAAAGGAAGTCCCCATCAAATATATTGACATAATCAAGAACATGTACGATGGAGTAGTGGCAAATGTAAGAACTTATGGAGGCATAACAAAGTGATTTTTCTATCACAATTGATTGCATCAATGATCTGCATTAAGTCCATTCTTATTTGCCATAGTGATGGATGAGCTTAGTAGAGCTATTCAGGATGAGATACTATGGTATATACTATTTGCTAATGATTTTGTCCTAGTCGATGAGACGAGAGTTGGGATAAATGCCAAATTGGAGTTATTGAGGCAAACTCTAGAATCTCGAGGTTTTAGATTAAGTAGAGCCAAAATAGAGTATATGGAGTGTAAATTCCGTAAACAGGGAATCCAAGATTATAGTACTGTGAGACTAGATAGACAAAAAATACTGATGAACAGTCATTTTAAATACTTGGGTTCTATTATTCAAAAGGATGGAGAGATCAATAGTGATATAAACCATAGGATCCAAGCCAGCTGGTTGAAATGGAGGAGCGCAACAAGAGTTTTATGTGACCGTAACATTCCTTTATGGTTGAAGGAAAAGTTTTAACGGACTGCTATTAGGCCAGCTTTATTATATAGCACAGAATGCCCAGAATTTGAGTGTAGCAGATATACGAATGCTTCGTTGGATGTGTGGTAACACGAGAAGAGATAAGGTGAGAAATAAGGATATTCGTACTAAGATAGGTATAGCCTCTATAGAAGAGAAAATGAGAGAAAACCTCCTAGATGGTTTGGTTATGTGCGACGTAGACCTATAGATGTACTAGTCCGGCGAGTAGAGCATATCAAAATAGGACAAGTTAAAAGAGTGCAGGGGAGACTAAAGAAAACATGGATGGAGGTAGCTCGACAAGATATAAAGGCTAAAGGTCTTAGTGAAATATTGCTCGATAGGAATGAGTGGAGAAAGCTGATCCATGTGCCCGATCCGGCGTAATTCTCTTTTGGTTCATGTAGCCTACCCCAAATACTTGGGACAAATGGCTTAGTTATTGTTGTTGTTGTACTATTCTAACAAACTAATTAAAGTAAAATTTTATACATGTTGACATCGTACACTATACTAAATGTAGATCGGTCTGATGAGTCATATTTTTTAATTAGATTTGAGTTAAAAAGTATTACTAAAAAATATTATACTACTATTAAAGATTTTGTTATTTTTTAGCAGATAAATCATTAAAGGGTTGCTTTCAAGTTATGTTCCTCTCAACCTAAAGAAACACGATTGTATAATTATGTTAACGGCGCCTTCACAACTAATTTCATAAGTATCTACCTATAATAATTAAATATTTAATTTATAGTTTTTTATTTATATTTTCAAAAAAACAAAAAAAGAACAAGAACACAAAATTAAAGCACATCCTAAAAATACAACTACAATGTATATATAAATTATACGTACAAAAAAAGATATTTAAATTTTTTTGTTTTTTTACACAATTTCGTGTTTCTCATAAAGAAATAGATTGCCAAAGAAATCTGATAAGATACATAAAAATAATTAGTGAAGAAAAGATTGATGGGTCATTGAAAATTGGTGATGGAGAGAAAAAAAGGAATCAATCTGGGGATACCCTGTTTGATAAATTGAAATTTAGTGACATGGGCAGTCAGAAAAGAGTTGAAGAAATGCAAACAAATACTTCAACTCAAGTCCTCGAAACTGAACATTTGGTGTCTGAGACGTCGCCTAAAAATGCCGATGAGATCATCAAGAAGATGAAGGAGATGAGGAGGGCCGACGCAGGTGATGGGGAGGGGTGGTGGTGTCCGAAGGGGCGAGCGAAAAGTTAAGAGCCATAGATAGAGAATTGAGAGAGAGGGAGAGAGTTTTCCGATGAAAGGGATGACAGAATTGGTATTTTGAAATTTTAGTTTGACTTAAGTTGTGAAGGATAGTTTAGAAAAAGTGAGGGGATGTGTTTAAAAATTTTGTAGGTGTATTAAGTATATGAGTGTGTTATGCAATTCTGTGAGTGCGAATAGCCACACTCTAAAAATTTTGTGACCCAATTATGCCCCTTGTCTCTCACCTCTCACCTCTCCAAGCCTCACACCTGTGGCCCTACACAGGATCTCTTGTTAAGGCACGGATATTGACACACAGAGAAATGATTACAGCACGCATCAAAAAATTACAAAGAGTGCCATTATTTTTTAACATTTTTATCCCAAAAAGTAGTCCAAAATGCACCTCCTTCTTCATCATTCGGGCGGAGAATGAGGGAGGAGGCCCATCTCTTAGGATAATATCACTCCTTGATGAAGATACATGACCATGCTTTGATTGTGGATAACCTTCACCTAATTTGATAAGAAATATATGTGACAGATGATTGGTAATAACTTTTTGCTGCTAGGATTTGAATAAATTTAACAGCATGAAGATACAAGCTAACTGTTGTTGTTTTAGCTTTCATGGAAGTCTATATGCATATAAGTTAACTCTCTTTTATTTATTCACATAAGCAAACAAGAGGATGAGGCCATGATGATGCTCTCTCACTACAAAATGGGAAAAAAAAAAAAACCAATCTGGGATGATACAGTAAGGACTTGGGGCACCATCTTAAAAGACTAGTCTTCTAGGTGGAGTAGCCTCTATCCTTATATACCCAAGACCATCCCCATGTCTAGCTGATGTGAGACTATTTGTTCGCACAAATCCCAACAATCTCCCTCTCGAAAAAGAGTCTCTCTGTAAGCTCATCTTCACACCTGGGAAGACATGTGCTCTATCGAGATCGAGATCCTCTTCACTACATTGAGCACATGCCTTACGTGAAGTAGGGATTGTAGCATGTAACTCCTCTCACCGCGTTGATGCCGACACGCCTCACGCGGATAAGGAGCACTGCTGTCAAATCCTTGAGAGCCAACTAGCTTTACAGGGGCCTTTTACCGGATCTTCCGCTAGCGCCCGCGCTTTTGCGCCCTGGAGAGATTGAACACTACCCACACACACGACTAAGTTCGGGGCATGACTCTAGTACAATTTGTGAGGACTTAAAACACCATCTCAAAAGACTAGCTTTCTAGGTAGAGTAACCTAAATCCTCATATACCCAAAATCATCCCCATGTTTAGCCGATGTGGGACTATTCTGTTCACACAAATTCCAATAAATACCAATTGATTGATCTATCACCGATCAAATAACAGAGAAACACTAAATTAACAGCTCTACAATGGAAACTTTGGAGCGGATCTATCGCTAGCAAGCAAAAGAAACTAATTAACATGGTTTGACAATGTGCCTACGTCCACGGGGAGGAGTGGAGAAATTTTATTGAAAATAAAGAAGAAAATATAAGAGTTATAAGAATATCTCTCTCTTACAACTCTCAATGGTGGAAATCTCTTTTGTTCTTGACACACTTTTAAAAGGCCAACTAAGGGGCTTATATAGGACTTAGGATGATCCTAGTCCAATCAAACTTCAACAATCCAATCAGCACCGCCTCAGAGAAAGAAGAAAAGCCGAATCCAATCCAAACTAGAAATAGAACCGTAGTAGAAAACTATCAAAACCTGATATTAGTCGACTAATACCAAGTATTAGTGACTATACTACAATATTAGTCGACTAATGTAACACAATCCGAGAACCCAACTCTCTGTTTGCAGGGCCTAATCGACTATACCCAGTACTAGTAGACTAGCCCAAAATCTAGTCGACTAATAACACCTATTAGTCGACTAATCATCATGCACAGAACCTGTACAAGTCCCACTTCATTTCTGAAACTTGTAACACCTTCACCTGATTCTTGATTCTTCTTCAATGAATATGAGGCACTCAAATATTAACTATCTCCACCTGAACTTATGTTCATTGAGTTCTTTCATTGAAATTGGCCTTTGCTTCATTCACCTTACTTTCTCCCCCTTTTGGTAACTTCACATGGCTCCTTCCCAAGAGCCTGTTCTCCACTTTACCTTTGGAGAACCTTGATGAAGTTCAAAGATGCTCTGAACTTCTCCACCAGAATGGTCTTCATCATCATATCCGCTGGATTACTCTTAGTGCTGATCTTTACCAAATCGATCACCTTATCATCCACGACCCACTGACTATCTTGTGATACGTCACATTAATGTGCTTTGTCCGCTGGTGATACCTGTGATCCTTAGTGAGATGAATCGCACTCTGACTGCTGCAATAAACGTGAACTGAATCTTGTATGATACTGAATGTCTCAACTAATCCTCTCAACCATAAAAACTTCCTTTGATGCCTCAACTATAATCATGTATTTCGCCTCTGTCGTTGAAAGAGCAATTGTATCTTACAACTCTGCCTTCCAAATAATGATACACTCAGCTACTATGAACACATAGCCCGTCGTAGATCTTCACTAATCAAGATCTTCTGCATAATCTGCATCAATATAGTCATATAGTACCCTAGGCTTTTTCACTTCCAATCTCTGGAAAACCAAACCCAGTCTTGAGTCCCTCGCAGATATCATAATACCCACTTCAGTGCTTCCCAATGTTGCTTTCTTAGATTTGACATGAACTGACTTACTGTACTAACTGCATAGGCTAAGTCAGGCCTAATGCAGACCATTGCCTATATGAGTGATCCCACTGCACTAGTATATGGTACTCGAGACATCTCCTTGTCCTCTTTCGGTTGTTGACACTCCAAAAAGACAGACTCTCAGACAGCTCTTCAACCGGTTTGAACAATGTTTAACTTGTCAACACTTATAAAAGACAAGTCGCAGACAAGCTGACGACTAGTTTCTTCTCATCCCTGAGAGACAAAGCAACGACTTGGACCCTACTGATCCAGTGAAGCAGACAATAAGCCAAGTGTTGCGTTTGAAGAGACCTAGGAACGCCTATGATGCTAAGTTAGTTCAACACTTAGCCTCGCATAAGCCTAAGAGGCTAACCTCGCCTGAGAGGCTAAGTTTGTCTAGTTTCGCCTTGAAGCTCTTCATAGCTCCGCAGAGAGCTAACTGATTAGTTTCGCTTGAAGCTCTACATAGTCGCGCAAAAGGTTAACTCCTACCTTCACCTGAAACTTAGCACAGTTCTGCTGAGAGCTTGCTTCTAACTTCGCCTGAAGCTTTATACAACTCTATTGCAAGCTAACTTCTACCTTCGCCTGAAACTTGACACAACTCCGCTGAAGAGCTAAAATGCTTAGCTTTGCCTCAACTGGCTAGCCTCATCTGAGGAGGATAGTCTCACCTCCACTGGCTAGCCTCACCTCAACTGGCTAGCCTCATTTGAGGAGGCTAATCTCGCCTCCACTGGTTAGCCTCGCCTTAACTGGCTAGCCTCGGTTGAGGGGCTAACCTCGCCTCCACTTGCTAGTCTCGCCTGAGGAGGCTTACCTTGCATCAACTGACTAGCCTTTCCTAAGGAGACTAGCCTCGTCTCAACTGGCTTGCCTCTCCTGAGGAGGCTAACCTCGCCTGAGGAGGCTAGCCTCGCCTCTTCTGGCTAGCCTCGTCTGAGAAGTCTAGTCATGCCTCCACTAGCCTCTCCTGAGGAGGCTTGCCTCGCCTCCACTGGCTAGCCTCACCTCAGGTGTCTAGCCTCGCCTCCACTAGCTAGCCTCGCCTCAACTGGCTAGCCTTACCTAAGGAGGCTGGCCTCGCCTCCAAATGGCTAGCCTCGCCAGAGGAGAGTAACCGCCCCACTAAGTTAATGGGGAGATTTAATAGGTAGTTACACCTATGATCCCTCATTAAGAGGAGACAATCAAGGAGATCATAACTCCCTATTGAGCCTATAAATAGCCCACTAGTAGGTTAGGCTCAAGGTCTTGAAGAAATTCAAGTCCAAAAGCGGTTTTTGAAGAGTATAAAGCTTCTTTGGTGGCTTCAAAATTTAAGCTAATAAGAGATTTACTCTCTCGCTTTCAAGAATTCAGAGAATCACTTCTCTAATCCTACAAGGATAAATTCAGGGTGCTAATACCCTCAGATCTTTCTCTCTCAAAGAATCTCTGAAACCAGGCGAGAAAGAATTCCCAAGTAGTAGCTTTCGAAGATCGATCGCTCGCATCGTCAATGGAACAAAGTGGTCGCGCACTGACCAGACTTCTACCGGCACACTTTCCCAGAAATCTTAGAGGAGAGTTCAACTTGTAATTTTTCATTTTTTATTCAATTACTTGTACTCTTCTCCTCAATTTTTGTAAAGTTTTCTCCTTTGATAATCAATGGAAAACAAGATTGCAACTCCGTTGGGGACGGTATTCTCTACTGTTGAGAATCAGGTGTCACAATGTGACGATCAGAGCCGTGCTAAAGCAGTGCTAAAGCAGCTCTTAGCCATGAGGCTAAAGCTAAAGCACCAATTGGTGCTGGAAGCGAAGCTATTATAACTTCGCTCAAGTCAAGAGCACTATTGCGCAACGCTAGGCTCACGCTAGCGATAGAATCAAAGCACTAAGTGCTCAAATAGCTTCACCATGTGAAGCTAATTCAATGCTTTGCAGAGTTCAACCTCCCCTATCACGCGAGGCTAAGACCAAAGCACTTCTATGTGTTAATAACATTGCTGATTCAACGTCGCTCTCACTGCCAGTGCTAAGGATCTTTACCGTGAGGCTAAAGATAAAGCACCAAGTGCTAATGATCTTAGCCGCGAGGCTAGAGATAGCGCACTACTGAGTGCTAACAGCGAGGCTATTTTAGCCTCGCTCAAAGGAGAAGCTCTGAACAGCAAAACTAAGCTCGCCTTCAAAGGCATAGCTAAAATAGTAGCTTCGCCTTGCGAAGCTACTGTTTCAGGCGAAGCTATCTTAGCTTCGCCTATAACCAAAAAGAAAGCCTTCAAGACTAGGCCCAGGGTTTCTCAACCCAAGCGGGCTAACATCCAGTTTCTCCGAGTCTCTGTGTGGATTGGTTGGATCCAAGTAACACAGACTTGTGGGATTATCTGAGCAACAAGCGAAAACTCCGCTCCAAAGAGCCAGTTCACATCTCGGCATCCCTGTGCGGAGAAGCAGAGTGTCAACCTGTGATGGTACATTCCGTCTACTGTTGTTTGGGGTCAATCCCCATAACTTCTCCTCCAAGCCAGCAATCGGTGTTTAGTCCAAACTTATGAGAAGCTGAAGTATCAAAAGAAGAAGACAGTGAATGTGTTTCACCTCGTAGCTGCCTTTGTTAACATGATAGGCAGAGGAAAAGATCTACTATGATCTCGAAGAAGGAAATAGGGGGTTCGCACTCTCTCATTCAGTTCTCCAGGGCCCGACTGTAGCTCTGACTTAGGTCAGATTCTGGTCGAACAAAAGGGTGCCTTCCAAGGTACTCATTTCAGCGTAGCAATACCCTATAATTATGGACAACCTTCTTCCTTAGAAGCTATGTTGCCAAAACCATTGAGACACCACTTTCAATAATCTGATGATGAAGAAGAAGCCAGCGGCTACGGTTCCTCCACCACCATCAGCTCTGTGCAAGCAGGGTTCGTATGAGCCAACATGACTGATAATAACAATGATGATGATCTCCATCGTCGCATGGAGGCACAAGAACAGACTTCCAAGGCCTAGTAAGAAGCGTTGGGCAACATCCAACAAATGTTGGCTCAGCTTCTGACAAACCAAAACAATGATAACACACCGGTAGTAATCACAAAAATGAAGAGAACAGCAACAGTGAACCTCCCAAGACCGAGCATTCAAAGGAGGGCTCTCCAATCGATAACGCAGTGATCAAAGACATCCAAGCTCAGATCGCATCCCTGACCCAAAGAGATGAACTAAAGAAAGTAAGGGCAATTCGTCCTTACCCCTTGGAATGGGATTCAAACCCATATCCGCCAAAGTTCAAGTCACCAATGCTGCACTCGTATGATGACAAGAGCTCATCAAATCAGCACATTTACTATTTCCGATCCCAGCCGGTAATGTAGTAGGTCATGATGCTATCATGACCAGACTGCTCATTGGCACCCTCAAGGGGTAGCCTTTGATTGGTTCAGGAGTCTCCCCCACGAACTTCATCAATTATTGGCTCGACTTGGAAAGCTGATTCCTCTCCCGATGCTATGAGGATGATACCGAGGTGACTATGGACACACTCCTTTTGGCAGTTCAGGAAGGAGGAGAATCTGTACGAGATTACATAAAGAGGTTTCATAACCTCTCTCCCATATGCCCGACAGGCATGTCTTTGCCCATGTTGCTTCAAACATGCAGACATAACTTTCTTGACAAGGTGAAAGTTCGCATGGGAGCCGTCAAGGCTCACACATAGAAGGAGCTTGTTGAACAAGCTGAAATAGCTGAGAAATCGGCTAAAAAGTTTGAGTCCCCAAAAGAAGGTGGAGAATCAACAACAAAGGCTATGACACGGCTGAATCTTTTGATATCGATACTTTGACAGTGGGAATATCTGGAACTAAGGAGTATCAGATGTAGTACTCCTTTAAAGATGAGCATGTAGTGACAACTTTTCCACTTGCTCAACAAAGAAAAAAGCTCAAGTTGCCAGAGACTAGACGCCCAGATGAAGTAGGATGAAAGAATGATCCTAACTATTGTCTTTTCCATAGGATGGTTCATCATTCTACTTGCAGGTGCAATGTCCTTAAGGAAAAAATCCAAGCGCTGATTGAAGCGGGTGTTTTGACTCTAAAATCAAAACATAAATGACTACTGCCTAACCCCTATCCTGAATGGGGTATGGAGGTAGTCAACTCTAACCCATGTCTTATCCCATCAACGGCTAAAGCAATGAGATTCAAGCCAGTTCAAAGCTAAAGACAAGTCTTGCAATGTCTCTCGTAGCAGATGATACCGCACCAGCAACTCCTCTCAGCAGTCTGAAGAGGAGACAACCATCTTAACCGCTATTTGATAGATGACATGCACTAGGTCTGGCAAATAATACTTGCAACAGTAAAACCAGACTCCCGATAAGACATAACAGCTAACGACATCAAAAAACGCGTAGGGGGTTGGAATATGTCATTCCACTAACTAAATGAGGGCAATTATTCGTAGTAGAGGCAGTCTACTCGAGTGGAGCTTATCGCCTATCGAATCTAAAGGGTGACACGCTCCTGATGCCAATTAATGACAAGTGCTATCCAATATCACATTAACACTACACATCTGTTCATCAAGTCAGACTCGTCTAACTATTTCATCTCCCAAGGAGTCCCTTTCCCTAGTGGAATCAATTTCAACCATCTCTACATTCTTCTTTTGGCAAATCAGTTCGGCTTCATGACAATCTTGAATGAGCCGAATTCATCAAAGAAGGTTTGTGATGCATCCTTGCAGGACCTTTCTTATGTTTTCACATTCATGTCCAGATTTGATGATCAGCTGTGACTAGAGTCTTGATTATGATGAACAAAAGTGAAGATCCACGAAGAATCTCGACTTACTCGATATATTCCTGTGAAGTTTGTACTCCATATCTAGACACGAAGATTAGTTGAGAACCAGAATCTTGATAAAAAAAAAGGTGACGCTTCATAAAGAATGTCGATCTACTCGACAAATCCCCATGAAGTTTAGACTTAACTCTTAATCCCCAGTGAGATTTTAGAGGTCAGTGGAATACAAAAATGTTCACTTCGTGTGACACGATCCAAAGCCTTCAGTGAACAAGGCTAGAGAAAATATTGGCTTCTAAGCCCAATATAAAGTCCTCGACAACTCATCATGCTGAGGGGAATAGCATGGCTAGCCAACTCAAACGGTAGTTGGTAAAGGCATACCAAACCAGTTAATACTGAGAATTTGCTAAAAATCTTAAGGAACTTGATCCCACTTTTCTCATCAAAGTCCTTTTCCAATTCTCGTCCATGGAATGGTAGACCACAAAACCAAAGTCCCCTACCAATTTCCGTCCATGGAATGATAGGACCACAAAAGGCTGTATTCATTTTCTCAATACGATGAATCGTAGATCAGAACTGTCATGCTTAAAGTTCACGCTTCTGACAGTAAAACTTTTTGAATATCCCTAACGGATCCTGCTGATATCCCCAGCAGATCAAACTTCACTTGACATTCTCTTCAATAGAATGACAGTCCACTCAAATTGATTTTATGTTCAAACACTTCTAACAGTAAGTGAATCCTTGTCAAGTTAACATCACACCTCTGACAAGTTACTTTTACAAATCCCAAGCGGAGAAGTTGTCACGATTACTTCGGAAATCTCTTTTAATTCCCCAGTAAGAAATTTGATTGTTACATTAATGTTTACCTCTAACAACTTTTCAGGGAACAATCATCTCCATATCGAATCTTATAGAGTTCTTTATGTCACGTTAACAATTACCTCTGACATCTTAGAGAATGCTAAACTCTCTACAATCTCTCATGGTATTCATTTTTTAATTTCCCAGCGAGTTTCTAATAGATTCCCCTTGGAGTCATTATTACCCTTTTCAGTCTCCAATGGATTCTTCGGTTGTCATGTTCATATTATACCTCTGACAATTTCTTCCAAAAAATTCTCCAAGGAAGCACTAATTTTCCCACGGAGTTTATGATCAAGTCCTATTCTCCCAGCGGAATTGTTTCTTTTACTGTCATGTCCAATCTGCCACCTCTGACCAGCAAGGGTTCTGATAGTAGTGAAAAATTGCATAATTGTCATCATATTTACCATCACATTCGCACATTTATTCATATTATAATGCACATTTACTAATATTTTGTTATTTAATGTGTGCAGGCTTCGAATTATTATTTTAATAATAAATAAAGCTTAAAGAGCCCAAAAGCCCAGATCCAAGCCCATGTTTGAAGCCCAGGTGCAAAAGCGCAATTACAAGAAGTCAAAATGCAAATACAAGGGCTAAAAGTTGCAAATATCAGAGATAAGGGAAGGATAGAATTTTATCCAACCCTAAACACCTGCAGGATGAGGATGAAAACCCTAGATAAGAAGGAAAATTCGTGGGAGGAAGATTTGAAGAAATCTGGTTTAAGGGTAACTTGATTACTAAGTTATCTCGAAACTCCAGATTAAAAGGCCAGGATACAACTTCTAGAAGCAGGTGCCCACATGGACAGACCAGGAGAGGCCACGCGCCAAAGCACGCGGCCAGAAGCCACAAAAGTGCCGCGGACGCTCGGCAAGGCGCGGCAAAGTGGATGAGTCTGACTACCAGACTTCGTCTACAACTTCATCCGGGACTCTATCTTCTTCTGCACTATAAATATCCCTGCAAAGTGCAACGTACGGGGCATCCAGAGACGACTAGGGTTTGCTTTAGCCATTTTTTATTTAGCAAGTTGTAATTTTTCGTTCCATGTATGTTGTGGAGAAGGAGACAATTGTGTAACCAGAGGTTCATCTGAAATAAAGGTCACTCTTTTGTTCTCATTTATTTTCTGTAATTCTATTTTATTTTGTGATCTTTCTGATTGGAGTTTTGATCTGCGATCTCTTCTTGTTTTCTTTTCCTTTTCTTTGCAAATCTTTTTCATTAAATAAAAAAAATAATAATAATGACGAACTAAATCTCTCTAGTGGTTTGCTGAGACTCTTGAAGCAACCCTAGAGCAGTTAAGCCTAGATCTGATTAAGGAACATCTATCGAAACCCTAGGTATTAAAAACAATTTTTCTAGAAGATTAAACAAATACCTAGAAATCCTAATCTAGGTTGCATATAAAAAGACTTTTCATGACTTCAACTTAAGAACTAGGACAGCATAAGTTTGAGATTCGTCTTTTATTAGGCTGCACCTAGATGTTAGGATGAACCATAGTTTAGTTTTAGATAATGTAACTTAGCAAGAATCTAGCATTGATTTTTCTTGCTTGAATTATTTGTAATGACCTAGGGAGAATCATATCAATCTTAAGATGAAGATCAAGCTCCTTAACTTGCAATAGGGTTGTGGTAGAAAATCAGCAAAACCACATCTTTTACATCATACATATCAAGATCTAATCTCTTCTCTCCTATTTTGAAGACACAGAGGAATCGAGTCGAAAAGCTTGCATCGCATCCTTCCCTGAGGATCACGACCCGCTTGAGCTCTTGCTACAGCGGATTCGCATTGAGACTAAGAAACTTCACTTCTTTTATTCTTAAAATCTCAATCAAATTTTGGCGCCGTTGCCGGGGAAGGAACGACACGATTTCCTCGTTCTAATCATTCTTTCTTTTCTGTTGCAGGTACAGAGAACAGGAAACAAAAACAGAGCAGCAGAAAGCACATATAGCTATCCAGTGCCTCTGCCCTCGAAGGTAGAGCACCTGGACCTACAACTTTGCCGCAGAAACGCGGCAAAAGCCGCGAATCCGCGGCAATTGTAGTGGACTACTGATACATTTTTCTGCAGGTTGCTCTGCAGTGCAAAATTCTATTTTCTGCTGTGACATTATTTCTCTGTGATCACTCTGCAACTGCTAATTAATAACATTAACCCATTTGTTGAAAATAAAAAAAAAAATTTTTAGACTCTTGCATTTAGGGCACGTGTCTATTTACATTTTTTAATTCTGTTGAAGAGTGCTGGCGACAAGGTACGTTTGCATAGCATATAGATTAGGAAACACTCTTGGTTGTTTTCTGCTTTCTTGAGTGATTACTTTTCTACTGCTTTACACGTACACTAATTCATCTTAAGAGCATAACCCATAAGCAAGATAAGGTGGGGATTTCATCACCCTTCCTTGGCCCACAAATCATATCCGTCACACTCACAACCCTAACCTTAAGTAAAATTTGACTAGACGTTGGCCCTAGGTTAACTCGGACTCAATAGGAGATTGACCGAAGGAGGAAAATTGTTCGAAATTAACTCTTGTCAAATCGGTGTCTAGGCAGGGGATTGAGGGCCGAAAGCCCGAAGAACGGTGGTTATTTAATTAAGGAACGTCTCTGACGGAAAATCTCCCACCGGTCTTGCCACCTACCTGGCCGATTAGCTTGTGGTTAACGTCGACAGTAGACCTCCTAAGGACAGTCTAAAGTTAGGAGTCGTCTAGGTCAAGGCTTACCTTAGATTAGGACTTTTGATTGTTTTTCTTTTTTTGATTGATTGGGTGAACTTGTTTGCTGATTGTGCATGACCGCTTGGTCGAGAGACCCACTTACATCCAGGCTAACTAGAACTAGTTCACCACCCGAGCTTGAGCCCTTGCTACAGCGGATTCGCATTGAGACTAAGAATTCTGAACTCTATTTCAATCGATAAAATCTCAATCAGGTTCTGAACTCGGTCGGTCATGTCCAGTCAATCACCTCTAAACCGACAAGTACCTAGATCTCATCTTTCAATACGATAGGGACTACTTTTTTTGCCGTCATGTTCAGTTCATCACCTCTGAATGGCAGAATTTTGAGATTAGTGGCTTCTCAATTGGTTATGTCTAATTTATCACCTCTGAACCAACAGATAGCCAAGCCTCATCTCCTTGTCCGGTAGGGACTTCTCCTTTTACTGTCATGTCTAGTGTATTACCTCTAAACGGTGAAGCTCTGAGGTTGGTGGCCTCCAATCGGTCATGTCCAGTCAATCACCTCTAAACCGACAGATAGCCAAGTCTCATCCTCCAGTCCAGTGTAGACTTCTCTTTGTCGTCATGTCCAGTCCGTTACCTCTGAACCGACAGATAGCCAAGTCTCATCCTCCAGTCCAGTGTGGACTTCTCTTTTGTCATCATGTCCAGTCGTCACCTCTGAACGATAAGATTCTGAGTCTGGTAATTCCTAACAGTTATGTCCAGTTTGCCACCTCTGAAATGACGGATTCCAGATCTCACACCTTGCAGTCCTCAGTAAGCTAGCTTCTAAGTTAATACGATTACCTTTGGTAATGTATTCAGAGTTTAGTGTGTCTTAGTTTATCACGTCCAATTCGTCACCTCAGAATAACGAGTCCCTAAAATAGAATTTACATTTTCGTTTACTGTTATGTCTACTTCGTCACCTCTGAATAGTAAACACTCCGAGTTTGATAATTTCTAATTGGTTATATCCAGTTCGTCACCTCTGAACCAACAAATATCCAGTCTCACCCTTCTTTGTTGTTGTACTCAGTTTGTCATCTCTGAACGACAAGGCTTCGTGTCTGGTGATTTTAATCAGTTATGTCTAGTTTGTCACCTCTGAACTGACAGATACCTAGATCTAACTTTCCACTCTGGTAGGGATTCTTCTCGTTGTTATGTCCAGTTTATCACCTCTGAACAACGACTCTCTTTCTAGCGATTCCTAACCTGTTATGTCCATATTACCTCTGAACAGACGGATTCCTAGATCTGCTCTCTTTTGTCCCAAGTGAATTCTTATACTCAAACTGATTTATCATATTCCTAATCTCTGAATAATTTTCAGCCACAGTTCTAATTCTTTTGGGAAATTCTACTTGTGAATGCTTACCCTTTTGAACACCAGATGCAATTCAAAGTATTTCAAAATCTGAACCAATCCATTACAGATTTACGAAACTTTGAAGGGTTTTGTTGACACTCTAAAAAGACAAACTCTCAGACAGCTCTTCAACCGGTCTGAACGATGTCTAAGTTGTCTACATTTACAAAAGATAATTCACAGACAAGCTGACGACCAGTTCTGCCCATCCCCAAGGGATAAAGCAGCGACTTGAATCCTACTGATCCAGTGAAGCAAACAATAACCAAGTGTTGTCTTTGAAGAGACCTAGGCAGGCCTATGATGCTAAGTTAGCTCAACACTTAGCCTCGCATGAGTTCAAGGGGCTAGTCTCGCCTTAGAGGCTAAGTTTGTCTAACTTTGCCTTGAAGCTCTTCATAGCTCTACAGAAAGCTAACAATTAGCTTTTCCTGAAGCTCTACACAGTCACGCAGAACGCTAACTCCTAGCTTCACCAGAAGCTTAGCACAGCTCTGCTGAGAGCTTGCTTCTAGCTTCACTTGAAGCCTTACACAGCTCTGTTGAGAGCTAACTTCTATCTTCGCTTGAAGCTTGGCACAACTCCACTGAAGAGCTAAAATGCTTAGCTTTGTCTCATCTGGCTAGCCTCGCCTAAGGAGGCTAACCTCGCCTCCACTTGCTAGCCACGCCTCAACGCCTGAGGAGGCTAGCCTGACCTCCAATGGCTAGCCTCGCCTCAACTGCTAGCCTCGCCTGAGAAGGCTAGCCTCGCCTCCACTGGCTAGCCTCGGCTTAGGGGCTAGCCTCGACTCCACTGGCTAGCCTCACCTGAGGAGGCTAGCCTCGTCTCCACTAGCTAATCTCGCTTCAACGGGCTAGCCTTGCCTGAGGAGGCTAGCCTCGCCTCCAATGGCTAGCCTCGCCTGAGGAGAGTAACCGCCCCCACCAAGTTAGTGAAGGGTAGTTACGCCCATGATTCCTCATTAAAGAGAGATAATTAAGGAGATTATAACTCCCTATTGAGCCTATAAATAGCCCACTAGTAGGCTAGGCTTAAGGTCTTGAAGAAATTCAAGTCCTAGAGGGCTTTTTGAAGAGCATAAAGCTTTTTGGGTGGCTTCAAAGCTTAAGTTAATAAGAGATCTACTCTCTCACTTTTAAGAATTCATAGAATCACTTCGCTACTCCTACAAGGATAAATTCAGGGTGCTAATACTCTAAAATCTTTCTCTCTCAAGGAATCTCCAAAATCAGGCGAGAAGGAATTCCCAAGTAGTAACATTGAAGATCGATCGCTTGCATTGTAAACGGAACAAAATGGTCGCGCGCTGACCAGACTTTACTGGCACACTTCCCCAGAAATCTCAGAGGAGAGTTCAACTTGTAATTTTTTTTTTTATTTAGTCACTTGTAATCTTCTCCTCAATTGTAAGTTTTCCCCCTTTGATAATCAATGGAAAACACCAGTGATTGTGGACACTGCTTGGAGGATAATTTGAAGTAGCCTGCCAAAAGAGTGGTGACTGGTCTTACTTCTGTCATATTAAATCTCTCAAACACTTTAAGAATGAGTTTTCCTGAAATAGCCAAAGTCTTCCTGAGTCTCTGTCTCGAGTAATCTCCATACCTAAGATCTTCTTGGCTTCTCCCAAATCTTTCATGTTGAATTCCATTTTTAACTGAGCTTTAAGCTTTTGAACATGTATCTTGTATCTCGCAGCTATTAGCATATCATTCACATATAACAGCAAATGTGTCGGATCATCATTCTGCTTAAAATAGACATAACTATCAGGCTCACATCGGTTGCATCTGGTCTTGATCATAAAAGAGTCGAACTGTTTTTAATACAGCCTGGGAGACTTCTTTAAAAGACATACCTTATTTTCTTGACCTTCCTAAATATAACTTTCAGGTTATTTCATGTATATCTTCTCCTCCAGCTCACCGTGCAGAAATGTTATTTTGACATCCTTCTGTTCCCACTCTAGATCAAACTGAGCAACTATCGCCAATAATATCGGAATAGATGTATGCTTGACTACTAGAGAGAAGATCTCATTGTAGTTAATACCCTCCTTCTGAGCATATCCCTTGGCAACTAACATTTTCTTATACTGCTCATTGTCCTTCTTGCGAAAGACCCATCTGCAACATATTGCCTTGAAATCCTTGGAAGATTAATTAATGTTCATTTGGCTTCTATCCAAAGACTCCATCTCCTGCTCTATGGTTATAATCCACTTGTTGTGGTCATCTGCCTCAATAACTTCCCTGTAACGACTAGGTTCACCTGCTTCTGTCACTAATGTGAAAGAGACATGATCATCTTCCATCATATCTGTTGGTGGCACCGTAATTCTGACTGATCGCCTCAACAGTTTAGGTGTTATTGAGTAGCCTTTTATTCGTCTCCATCTGAATCTGAGGAGTCCTCTTCTGACCCTTCAAGTCTTTTAGGGCTCTCTGAAAACTCAACTCCCTTTCATGAGTGTCTGTCGAACTGTCTGAAGCTCCACTTATGCTTTATTTTTCGTCTCTGAGTTTTCTTACAACATTAATTCTTTGTCAAAAGCCACATCTCTGCTGGTAAAGGCGCTTCTTGTCTCGAGATCCTAAAGTCTGAGTTTGTTGACTCCTTTGATGAACTCGATGAAGATACAATTCTTAAACTTGGAGTCCAATTTGTTCCTTTCTAACTATCAACAAAACTATAAGGTGGGCACCTGAAAATTCGTAAAGTTAAGACTCTCCTCGCCATATCTCTTCTAGGATTAGCTATTGATGGTAACCTGTTTACTAGATGACTCACATGATGAAAATACACCTAGAGGGGGGGGGTGAATAGGTGTATGGCTAATCTAATGACAAATGATGCGAATTAAAAACTAATGCAACACACTATGTGTAACAAAGAGTGTAGCCGAATCCCGGTGAAGGGCTCTGGACTAATTCCTCTTGGTTCCTCCATGATCAGCATGATTTTGTCACATTTTCATTCCCATATTTATCTATCATTTGTTTATAAATAATGCTACTCGGGTATTTTTAGTCTATTTTGCAGACAAATTTATTAGGAGAAGACTGGACCACAAAAGACTCTTTCGAGACGTAAAGCGCGTTAAAAGGAGTTGAAGGCGAGATAGGAGGCTTGACACTGCTGGAATCAACGTCTAAAACTGAGATCAAAGAAATTACGATCAACTCGGAAGAGATCGAGGCCAGTTGGGAAATAACGTAATTTTGCAAAAGTCAGGGGCTTAAACGCAAAATGGATAGAGATGTAAAGTGCAAAATTAATTTAACGATTCTCCTTGTAATTTTGTAACTATTTTAGACTTTTGTGTAAAATAGCAAAACCTAGTCTATAATATACATGTAAAGGCTAGGGTTTGGAGAGTTTTTTTTTCCTAGGGTTTTTATTTTTTTTAGAATTTTTTTTCTCTTTTTCAAACTTGTGCCAGGATATGAATCTCGCCATGGATTTTGGGTCACTTTCTCAATTTTCTGCAATGTCTTGAGGGCTAATTATTTTCTCCTAGTTGCAATCTCAGTTTAGAGGTAAGAATTTTATTTAAAGCATTTTGGTTTTTTTCTCTGAAATTTCTCAATCCTTTATTGTTGTTTTATTCCTGCAATTAAATAAAAAAAAAAAGCAAAAAAATAATAATAATAAAAAAAAAGAGGACATACAGAGGCGCCAACATCCAGAACAGAGGGCGCAGTAGGCGCCCTCCATTTGAAAGGAAGGGGCGCCATGTGGCGCCCCATTTTGAAGAGGCAGGGGGCGGCCCCTGCCGCCCCTGCAGGTGTGATTTTTTTTATTTTTTTATTTTTTTAATTAATTGATTTCATTAGTTTAATTAATTAGAATTTTTAGTAATTGAATTAAATTTAGATAATTTAAACTGATTTTTTAGTTCATTTTATTGTTAGTTTTATCATGAGTAGCTAAATTTGTTTAAAGTACTTAGGAGAGATGAACCTAACCTAAATTCATGTGATCATCAGTAGATCTCCTACTTAGGGTTGTTGCACATACCAATTGACCTATAACTTTTAGGAGACTATTTCTAGAGTCACTAGCTATTTGACAGGGTATGTATTAATAGTCAATGGTCCATGCTTAGGGTTCTTACTTTTTTTTCTGTTTTTAATTTATTTAGTCATTATCTTTTCCTTTGATGGACCATGTGATGCAGATAATATCATGTGCTTAGAACTAGTGTTCAGACTTAGTTTGCCTATTAGAAATAGAGATTTAGGAAGTGACACAAAACCGGTTTGGACATCGAAATTGACCACTTGATTCTAGTTTAGGGGATTCGATCCTAAGTGCTTGACTTTTCTAAATTAACATATAGTTCAGAACAAAACTATCACAAAATCTTTTGATCCATTCGTGTAGAAGTGTCATAACCAAAGAACCACTGTCCCTGAGGACCGACCCTCAAGTGCTACATCGAACGACCGTGCGCTTGCGGTAATTTTAAAACGAGGAGACAGAATCTCCCCATCAAGTTTTTGGCGCCGTTGCGGGGACACGGTGTTCTATCATTAGTTTTGACACCTATACCGAATTGTAAAAAAATAAAAAAAAATCAAAAAAAATCAAAAAAAAAAAATAAAAACAAATTAAAAAAAAATAAAAAATAAAAAATCCTTTCCTATGGCCTATCCAAATTCATTTGGTTACGATCCTTTACAGGCCAGACCCTCCCTTCCATCCACCAAGCTCTCTTCCAGATTTTAATGAATACATCCATCCTCCGAACTACTCATTTTCTTCATACCATCCTATGAGTTGCCATCACTGTCAAGATCCAAATCATTCTTCTGAACAGTGTTCTTCGATAGGGTATTCGTTGGGATCAGGTCAAAATCAATTCCACACATTTCAAGGACCTGCGAGCGAGCCTTATCCATCAAACTTCAATCCAGAGTGTGAATTGTCCTCAATTTCTTGGGATCAATCATATCAAAATTCTCAATCTAATTGGTCCTACACTGAACATCACCTCTATCTTGGGGATTTGACAATGATTATGAGAAATCGATGAGCACATTAGAGAAGAGTTTTAAAGCCATGCAGCAGACTATAGTTGAAACCAATCAGCAGTTAATCGAGGCATGTGCTCACATGGATAAGATAATGACTCATCTCATCAACCTGTTCCAACCACAAGTCCAGATCAAGTTCAAGAGTTCCATCAACTTTCACAAAGTGAGTTAAATGGCAATCAGGTGGACAAGGAACCCACACTAGAGGAAGCTTTTGAAACTTTCAGACAAACTTCAAAGCAAGTGCTCTATGACACTAGAGACTGCTTAAACAGGCCAGTAAATGAGTTGGTTAGTGAGCAAGAGAAGGATCCCTTTTCTAGTCAACTAGTTCATGAACCAACGCCGACTCGACCCATGTCCATTCAAGAGCACATCAACTTTCATAAGATGAACAAAGGCCAAACTGTTGGACCCGAAGAGCAAATCGTTGGTCATTGTGGCATGTCTAATCATTCCATCGAGATGCCCTTCGAGTTACCATTATTTCATCTTAATCAGTTTGAAGAGAATGAACATGAGAAGCCTGTTGAGGAAGCTGTGAAGGTCCATGAGGTGTACAAATGTGATAATGATCCTCAATGTCTGGATGAAGTGATTAGAAATTATTTGGCTACACATACAACTCATGTGGAGCCAGTTGAATCGGATTGTGAAGAGGAATGTGACAATGATGAATTTTTGCTTCAAAAGAAATTTGAGGATGAATTTTCTAAGTTCTGTGAAAAGACAAGTGCTGAGGAGCAGAAAATTGCATCCATTCATATGGAGAAAATGGAGCACACTGATCAAAATTTTGAGGATGCCTACATGGATAATGAGCCTTTGTTTCTTGATGAGCTTTTGTTGAAGAGTATGATCACAATGATGAGAAAACATGTGTTGAGAATCTTGAGTTTAGATTCCCTTTGAGAAAACAAAACTCGATTTGAGTATCTTCACTTCAAGGAGCCAAACAATGATCATACTTTTCAAAACTTGATTCAAGAATCTCTAATTAATCAAAGCTTTGAAACCCTATTTGAGGACGAACTCATATATCTAAATGAATCGGTTAGGGATGCTTTAGTTAATTACACACCTCCAAAGAAAATTGTTGATTTAAGTTTTGAGGTGATGTTGAGGATGAGCTTAAATTCATAGGCAATCATATTGTGGACACTCCAATTATATCGTGTAAAAATGATGAATTTGTGAGGAGTATGGAAAGAAGAGAAGGAAGAGATGGAGGAAAGTGCTGAACAAGATGGAGAGGATGAAATTAAAAATAACAAAAAGATTAACCTCTCCACTTTGTCCATTAAAGAGAACCATTGGAATGATGGGAAGCGAGCTCGAGGGAATAGGCCTAGAAAGATCTAGGTGTGGGGGAGTGTGAAATTGTACATATGTAAATATTTGTTTTATTATTTTTTTTCTTTTAGTTGTTGAGTCTTTTTATTTCTCTTTTAGTTAGTTGAGTCAGTTTTAGTGAGTCTTTTATTTCTCTTTCTCTAACCTATGTGCCGAGTTTTTTACAAGTGATACAGGATAAGCAAGGAGGCATCCACCACATACAGGGAGCATTTTTGTTATTTCGACAGCTTGATTTTCTAGTGCACTGTGAGTATTTTTAATTCTAGCATACTGTTCATATTTCTATATCTCTTGTATGCTTGGATTGCATGGTCATCATGATTGTGTGCATATTGGGGATGTGTAAATTACATGCTACATTATTTTTATCTCTGTATTCATATTTTTTTTGTGCATGAGGACATGGCACAGTTTAGGTGTGGGGGGAGATACACATTTTTTTTCCTTTTATGAGTTTTTTTATTTTGTTTTGATTTTAGGTTTTTTTTTTATTTCTTTACTTTTATTTTCTTTTAGGAGTCTTAAAAAAAAAATGAAAAAAAAAATTGAAAATTTTCTGCAAATGATTAACTAGTATGTGAGTGATTTAGTATCCATGAGTGGATTTTAAGGTAAGATCAAGATGAAAGAATTATAAAATCTTAAAATAAAGATTAGAATCTAAAACGGACATACCATCTAAACTTAGTATAAGTGATTATGTACCCAACAGCACTCACACTACTAGTTCATAGGCTTGGGATATTGATTGCAACTAAAAAAAAAATAATTATTAGTATTATATAATAAAATAAATATTAATAAGTTTTGTCTTGTGGCCTCAGTTGCTTGAGTAATTAAGTCCGTAGGAGTGTCTTTACACTTATTGCCCTAAGACCATCTGGTTTGGGAGCATTGACCCAAAGCTCGCTATATGGGTAGCTGAGAAAGCCTAATAGGACAAGACACTATAAAAATATAATAATTTTGATTATCAATTAGCTAGGTACCTTGGCCTCAGGAAGCCTCGGTATTTACGCGAAAGATAGTTAAAAAAAAAAGAAAAAATTCTAAAAAAAAAGAAAAAAAAAAAGAAAAAAAAAGGAAAAAAAAAGAAAAAGAAAGAAAAGGTATGAAAGTTGTAATTAAATATTCCCAAGCTTAAGAACTACATCACGATCCGGGGGTACATAGGATCTGAAACTTAGGACAGGTGGTGTAAAGTTTTGGATTTGAGACTTTATTTTATAGCCAATATGATTTCTGGAATTGAGATTTTACTTGAAAATGAAACTCATGGGAACTGATGATCTTACTAACTAGTTATCACAAAAAAAAAAATTTTTAAAAAATAAAAAAGAAAAACAAGAAAAAAAAAGAAAAAATTTTGATTTGTTTTTCTTTTCTTGATTTTCGGTTATCCTTATTTTACTTTTATTTATTTCTTAATCTCTAACTTTCTGGATTTTGTGGGCGTAATCCACTGAAAACCCTCACGAGACAACACTCGTCCTCTAGGGTAACTAGGGTTTTAACGGCTTGTTGCACGTGCTAAGTGCAATCGTGATTCCTACGAAAGTGAGTTAGAGTAGTTTAGTTTTTCTTTTCTTTTATTAGTTTGCTCGAGGACTAGCAAAAGATAGGTGTGGGGGTATTTGATCAGCATGATTTTGTCACATTTTCATTCCAATATTTATCTATCATTTGTTTATAAATAATGCTACTCGGGTATTTTTAGTCTATTTTGCAGACAAATTTATTAGGAGAAGACTGGACCACAAAAGACTCTTTCGAGACCGTAAAGCGCGTTAAAAGGAGTTGAAGGCGAGATAGGAGGCTTGACACTGCTGGAATCAACGTCTAAAACTGAGATCAAAGAAATTTACGATCAACTCGGAAGAGATCGAGGCCAGTTGGGAAATAACGTAATTTTGCAAAAGTCAGGGGCTTAAACGCAAAATGGATAGAGATGTAAAGTGCAAAATTAATTTAACGATTCTCCTTGTAATTTTGTAACTATTTAGACTTTGTGTAAAAATAGCAAAACCCTAGTCTATAATATACATGTAAAGGCTAGGGTTGGGAGAGTTTTTTCCTAGGGTTTTATTTTTTTAGAATTTTTTTCTCTTTTTCAAACTTGTGCCAGGATATGAATCGCCATGGATTTTGGGCCACTTTCTCAATTTTCTGCAATGTCTTGAGGGCTAATTATTTTCTCCTAGTTGCAATCTCAGTTTTAGAGGTAAGAATTTTATTTAAAGCATTTTGATTTTTTTCTCTGAAATTTCTCAATCCTTTTATTGTTGTTTTATTCCTGCAATTAAAATTAAAAAAAAAAAGCAAAAAAAATAATAATAATAATAAAAAAAAGAGACATACAGAGGCGCCAAAGGCGCCTCTGTACATCCAGAACAGAGGGCGCAGTAGGCGCCCTCCATTTGAAAGGAAGGTGCGCCATGTGGCGCCCCATTTTGAAGAGGCAGGGGCGGCCCCTGCCGCCCCTGCAGGTGATTTTTTTTATTTTTTTTATTTTTTTTATTTTTTTAATAATGATTTCATTAGTTTAATTAATTAGAATTTTTAGTAATTGAATTAAATTTAGATAATTTAAACTGATTTAATAGTTCATTTTATTGTTAGTTTTATCATGAGTAGCTAAATTGTTTAAAGTACTTAGGAGAGATGAACCTAACCTAAATTCATGTGATCATCAGTAGATCTCCTACTTAGGGTTGTTGCACATACCAATTGACCTATAACTTTTAGGAGACTATTTCTAGAGTCACTAGTATTTGACAGGGTATGTATTAATAGTCAATGGTCCATGCTTAGGGTTCTTACTGTTTTTTTTGTTTTTAATTTATTTAGTCATTATCTTTTCCTTTGATGACCATGTGATGCAGATAATATATGTGCTTAGAACTAGTGTTCAGACTTAGTTTGCCTATTAGAAATAGAGATTTAGGAAGTGACAAACAAACGGTTTGGACATCGAAATTGACCACTTGATTCTAGTTTAGGGGATTCGATCCTAAGTGCTTGACTTTTCTAAATTAACATATAGTTCAGAACAAAACTATCACAAAATCTTTTGATCCATTCGTGTAGAAGTGTCATAACCAAAGAACCACCTGTCCCTGAGGACCGACCCTCAAGTGCTACATCGAACGACCGTGCGCTTGCGGTAATTTTAAAACGAGGAGACAGAATCTCCCCATCACTCAAATAAGAGTTGAGGTGCTATTTGAAGCTCTCTTAGTTCAATACAAGTATGGGCACACACAAACAATACCAAGCATATATGTATGATATGAACAATATGAAATAATGCAAGGTATAAAGAGAGAGAGTCTAGAGATAGTGGATCAATCGCAAACATCGAGATATGTTTCGAAGTTCGAGCCACTGCTCTACGTCCCCACCTTCACACAGAAGATTTTCGCTATACATTCACACAGGACTCCACACAGGAACCTCCCACTGAGGATTTGGCAAATATAAAATAGGAGTACACAACTCCTCTCTCCAACAAACAACTCTCTACACAAGAGGCTGGACACTACAACAATCCCTCTTCAATTAAAGGGATAAGGCACTAAGCCAAAAACTAAAATCACCTAACACTAGAGGGATAGGCACAAAGCCAAACTCCACCACAATCACCTCTACACTTAGAGGGATACCAACAACTCAAACACAATCACCTCTACACTTAAGTGATAGGCACAAAGCCAAAGCAAAGAGAAAGTTACAATCTTGGTGATCTCAAAGACCACAAACAACCTTGGTGATCTCAATAGACCACAAACCAATTTTCTCACAAAAACAAGATCCTATAAATAGGATAGAGATGATAGCTCAAGTGTGAGAAAACAAGGTGTTTGAAAAACAAATCACAAAGAAAAACTCTTGAAAAAAACTCTAGATAGAAATATAATGAAGACTAAAACCAATTCCTAAAGACTCTTTTCTTTGATTTTTCTAACCCTTTAAAACAAATAAAGATAAATCTTTTAGCCCGAAAACTCTTAAAACTTGTTGCTAAAATACTTGTAAAGATGAGAAAATTTGCTCTTTAATTCTTGATGAAAACAGCCCAAGGGATGGGTATTTATAACCATTCCAAAAAATAGCCGTTGGCAATCTGAAAAAGCCAGATTTGCCCTTTCGGTCGACTGCCCAGTCAACCGGCTAACGGTCATTTTCTAACCGTTGAGCTCCGTCGACTGGGCCAAGCCATCGGTCGACCGCCCGGTCGACCGGCTAGCACCCGAGAGATGGGGTGCTTTCAGTCGGTCGACCGCGCGGTCGACCGGCCGAGTAGGTTGGCCATGTGCACGTTCTTGTGCATATCGATCGACCGGTCCGCTCGACGACCACTGGTCCAGTCGACCGTCCAGTCCACCGCCTGCTGATCTGGCTGGTTAATTTTGAGACTTAAAACATGATTAATTTAATACCAATTAAATCCCATAAAATCATATAAATTCACAAAAATAAGTTCTTGTAAGATCTTTGAATAACAAATATGTGTGACCAAAAATCAAACATATTATAAACTATTGAACCTTTTTGTAATACAAAAATTAGGCTTAAACATAAAATCGTATTTCCAAAACCAAATTTTGAAATGGAAATCGTTTTTTCAAACTTGTCTAAATACAAAAACATGATATTGAAACAAATTTGAAGCATAATTTATATGGATAGAATCCAATATACATATAAGATACATATATTTTTTGACATGAAATCCAAAAGTAAGTTTGTTTAAATACAAACTCTAACTCATGAATAGGATCCTCAAAATAAGTTTTCTAAATAAATGAAGCATAGATGTATATAGATCAAATAAATATACATTAAACCATGTAAACTTGTTTTGATTCTATCTATTCATGAAAACCATATATATGAACTTGAAATCAAAACCCGATTAAACTGAAAACCAAACTTAATAAACTTGTGTGTATGTGTGAACTTGAGCATATCAATACTAACTATCTTTATACAAGATCTAAATACAAAATAAAGCCGACTCGATCCAAATGCGATCTAATGAGCTTGACTCCAACCGAGTGCTAGATGCGATCTTGTCGCGTGAGCTCTTGAATCCACATGTGTAGCTCCAAAACTCCTTTGTTGAAGCTAATCACCTACTAAGATCTTGATCAAAATATCTGAGACTAATTAAACACAAGATCATTAGTTATAACTACATGAGTTAATCATCATCAAAACTAGAGTGATGGGCCTTTGGGCCAACACATGACTCACCGCCTCTGCCTAAAATCCTTCTGACATGCCATCCTGTAATCTGATACTGCGAGCACGCTTTGTAAGTGTCTGATTCATGCGCTCTGCTACTGTTCCGTTATGGTCACCCTGAAATACTTAGCTGGTATTCGATGCCCTTACTTGCTAAGTAATATTTGAATTCTTTGGGTGTTACTCGCCTCCATTGTCGAACCTCAAGACTTTCACCTTTCGTCCCGTCTGATTTTTCACCAAAGTTTTTCACTCCTTGAACTTCTCAAAACTTTCGATTTCAGCTTCAAGAAGTATACCCAACTTTTCTGAAAAAATTATCCATGAAAATACATAGCACCTAGCACCCCCATGGATGCTACTGGCGAAGGTCCTCCACACATCCGTGTGTGTGAGATCTAGCAAGGCCTTTGTCTTGTGCTGTGATGTAAAGCTACTCCACATTGCCTACCATAATGCAAAATTATAAAGATTAAGTTTGCAATGTAGGGCTTTAAGACCTCGTTCGTTCAGTGTCCAAGACACATGTGCCAAAGTTTTGTAGTATCCTCCTTCTCCGTTGCTGCTGAAGCATCACCAATAATAATGTTTCCTGTCAACTTGTACAAGTTTGTTATCCGTTCGGCTTTGAGAATCGTCATAGAGCCTTTTGATTCCTCCATCTGCACCTAAAAACTTGTACCCTCGAGCTTCTAAAGCTCCCAATGAGAGAAGATTCATCTTCAAATTCGGAACGTGTTGAACGTACAACCTCATACGGATGTTGCTGATGCCAACAGTCTTGCACAGGACATCGTTATCCATCAGGACAGAGACTCCATCATAAGGCTTGTAAGTACTGAACCCTCTTTTTGGACACATGTGGTACGTGCAACCCGAGTCAAGTACCAAGTATCTGAGTACTTACCTTTTCCTAACTCAGTCGTCAAGACATCACATGGATTCTCATCGCTTGTTTGACAACTCGGCTTGATCTGACTTTCACTGGTTCTAGCCCATCAGAGTCCTTGTCTCTACCACATCTCCTTGTATTTCATACAATTCTTCTTGATGTGCCCTGGTTTCTTACAAAAATAGCAAGAAAAACTGCTAGAATCCTCTGGATATCTTTTGGGTCCTTACTCTTTGGTCTTTCCCTCTGGCACTTGACAACCAATCCTGAGGTCTCCTCCATAGAATTTGTCTTCTTCATCAGCTTGTTGCTCTGGAGCATCTGTCTGACATCTTCTAACTCTAAGATTTTCTTACCATACATGATGGTGATCGCCAATTAGTCATAACTTGATGGAAGAGAAGAGTGTAACAAAAATCTTTATCTTCTTCTTCTAACTTAACCTCTAGTGCTAATAAGTCGCTTAAACTTCTATTAAAAGCTTTGAGATATTGTAGAATAGGCGTACCTTCCTTATCCGAAGGTTGTATAACTACTTCTTCATGAAGAGCTTATTCAACAAACTCTTTATCATGTAAAGGCTCTCTAACCTACACAACGACCAACAGTTGTATCCTCATTTATCACGTGTGTAGAGGACATTGTCTGCTAGGCATAGTATGATCGTCGTCTTTGTGTGAAAGTCAATGTCGTTCCACTCATCATCCTCCATCTTCAATGATTTCTTCTCAATAGAAAGCAAGGCCTTGTGTGTGCCCTCCTTCACGAGCAACAATGTTACTCGAATCTTCCACACAACAAGAAGTTAGACTTCCCGTCAATTTCTCCACATCGAACTTGGTTGTCATGGTCGTCTTGCTAGCCATCGCTGATACCAATTGTTGTGATCTATCACTGATCAAACAATAGAGAACACTAAATTAATGATCTCTACAGCGAAAATTTGGAGCAGATCCACCGCTAGCAAGAAAGAAGCTAATCACCAAAGAAACCAAGAAACATCAGATTAAACGTGGTTTGACAATATGCCTACGTCCACGGGAGGAGGGGAGAAATCTTATTGAAAACAGAGAAGAAAATGCCAAAGTTACAAGGATATCTCTCTCTTACAACTCTCAATAGTGAAAACTCTTATGTTCTTGACACATCTTAAAAGGCCAATTCTAAAGGATTTATATAAGACCTAGGATGATCTTAGTCCAACAAACTTCAACAATCCAATCAGCACTGCCCTCAGAGAAAGAAGAAACTGGAATCCAGACAAAAGAAACATAACTGTATGGGGAAACTGTCAAAACTCGGCATTAGTCGAATAGGGTTAGGTGTTAGTCGACTAATACAAGTATTAGTCGACTAATTCAAGTATTAGTCAACTATACACAATATTAATTGACTACTGTAATACAATCCGAGAACCCAACTCTCTGTTTGCAGGGCCTAGTCGACTATACCCAGTACTAGTCGACTAATAACACCTACTATTCGACTAATCAACATGCACATAACATGTACACATACGTGCTTGATTTCTGAAGCTTGTACACACCTCCGCCGATTCTTCTCCAATGAATATTAGGCACTCCAATACTAACAGATACATCTATTTATTCACACAGGCACAGAAGGGGATGTGAAGCTATAGTTGTTTGAGAGAAAGATGAGGTGGCGGAGTAATCTTAGCTCATCCTCTCAGCACCTTCACTGTTATCGTCTCCTTTGT
>JAVJIF010022681.1:0-73253 GCA_038442645.1 Agave tequilana
AAAAAAAGAGCAGAGATACAGTACAGCGTGGCATTAACTACATTAACTTCTGTGTTATGTTGACTTGTGTGAATGGTTCTAATCTCCAATGAACTAATCTAGTCCTAAAAGGATCTAATATGACTTCTACATACCAAACAAATACAAACAAGCACAAGCATATTAATGTTGTATTATTTATAGATAGTAAAATAGAAATGAGATTGCACAAGAGCGCATCTGGTGTAGTGGTATCATAGTACCCTCCCACGGTACTGACCAGGGTTCGATTCCCTGGATGCGCAATTTTGTGTCTGTTAATTTTTCATTTTTTGCATTTTATTAATTTCTAGATTAAATTTCTACTTAATATATTTTTATTTTCTTTTGTCTATTTTTACTATAAAAAGATTAAATTTCTACTTAATATATTTTTATTTTCTTTTGTCTATTTTTACATAAAAAACTACACAAAAGAACGGGTTCATATATTGAGAAGAGAAGCATATATGGTTACATTATGACAGTACAAAGTCAAAAAATTGATGAAAACTCCTGCTTGTTCTCTATATTTGTAGTTTTTAACATGGCAGGGATATTTATGTTGGTGGACGCAAGATTGTTAAGGGATTGTCTAAAACTATAAAGGAATGAATTACAAACTTAACCAAGAAAATATTATTAGTTTTTATTTGATTCTTAATGGAAGTTATCACATATGTGGAGAAGTGCTAGCTAGATTGAAAGTCCAAAATTCAAATCAGAGACAAAACTAATAAATTATTTAATTTGGATTAATTAAATAAAAAGGAGTCTTAGATTTTTCTTTTAGTGGGTCTCAAACCCTAGGTAGATTCTCTAAATTTATAATAGATCTACATGTTTGAGCTAACAAGAAAAAAGAAAAAGAAGAGAGAGAGAAGGAAAAGAATGAAAGAAAGGAACTGCGTGAGCCCACGGCCCCCCTAATAAATGGATCGGATCGGATTTGTTTCAACCCAACACTCGATGAGTGGGTACCTTTCTTTTTGTTATCTTTTCTATAATATCATTAATCATATTAATTTATCAAAATCGAGCGAGGTGAGGTTTTCTTCTAGTGACTCTTTACAAAAAATGTCCCTCTATCTGTCTTCATCCGCGAACGAGAGAGAGCAAGAGAGAAGGGGAGCAGCACCCGCTAGTCGCTACCCCTTCGCCGCCACCGTCGCCCGCATCTATCCCCTCACCCTCCTCTTTCTTCTTTCTCTCCTCCTTCTTTCAACCCCCTCCTCCTCCCTCCCCCCCTCCTCCCCCTCCTTTCATCCATGCGCGAGAGAGGAAGCAGCGCCCGCTCGTCGCCGCCCACATCTCTCCCCTCAATCCTCCTCCTTCTTTCCAACCTCCTCTTTCTTCCTCCCCCTCATTTAGTCCGTTTTCACCGCAACAAGTATACTAGTTTATAGTTTTCATCTCGCTTGGGTTTCTATTTCGTGAAGGCTTTGTAAAGTTTAAAGCTTCACCATTGTTAGCTTTCTCTCCACCTTCACTTCCTTCTGCAACGAAATGTTATTGCCCTCTAAAAGGAAGTAACAGAAGAAAGGGGTTCTCTCTCTTTCTCTCTCTCTCTCTCTCTCTCTCTCTCTCTCTGTGTGTGGAAATTTGGGTCGAACAAATAGTCCCACATCGGCTAGACATCGGGATGGCCTTAGGTTTATGAGGATTTGGACTACTCCACCTAGAAGACTTGTCTTTTGGGATGGCGCCCCGAGTCCTTACGAATAGTATCAAAGCCATGCCCCAAACTTAGTCGTATGTGTGGGTGATGTTGATCCCCCAGAGCACAGCGGAAGACACAGTGGGCCCCTTTTAAGCTGAATCTATAATAGTTTCATGTAAGACGTTTTGTCTCCAACGCAGTGAAGAGGAGTGCTCCAGGTGCTTCATGTTAGACGTATTGTTTCCTAACACAGTGAAGAGAAGTGACCTCGATTGAGCACATGATCTTCTCGGATGAGGAGTGAGGAAGATCGGCTTGCAGAGAGGCCCAGACTCTTTGTTTGAGGGGGATAAAACCTGTTCAATTCTCATTGCGCAAAAAGCAGAATAAAAGGTCCCTATAAAGTCAGTTTGGCTCTTGAGATTGACAACGGAATCTTGATTTCGTAAGACATGTCTTGCAAACGCGGTGAAGAGGAAATGTTGCAAGTTGTGCTTCACGTAAGGCGTGCGATCACCAACGCAGTGAAGAGTATCTCGATGGAGCATATATATGTCTTTCAGGTGTGAAGATGATCTTCCAGGTGTGAAGATGAGCTTGCAGGGAAAACTCTTTGTACGAGGGGGACTGTTGAAAATTTGGGTCAAACAAATAGTCTCACATTGGCTAAACATGGGGATGGTCTTGGATCTATAAGGATTTGGGTTACTCCACCTAACAAACTAGTCTTTCGGATGGTGCCCCGAGTCCTTACATCTCTCTCTCTCTCTCTCAATGGATTCTTATGAAGAATCCAAACAAGACTGAAGTTTTTTCTGCATTTTATTTGGTTTGTTCTTTTAAATCCATGAAACTTTCTATTTTTTATTTGATTATTATGTTTGTCTGAATTTGGTTATACTGTTAGTTTTGTTGAAGGTTTGCTTTAGATTTTGTGATATGAATTGAGATGCACATGGGTTTTGGTTGAAATAACAGAAATCAACAGAAGAAAGGTACTTCTTTAAACTTAAAATTTGAACATGGTTGAGGTTCATGAAGGTTGAAACTAGGGAACAAGGGTATTATCCTAAGTCCAAGTAAAATTTTCTTCATAAGTTTTGGTGTGAAACTGGGAATTGAATAATTTGTTTAGAGATTGCTCTGATTAGGGTTCTGAATGCTATTGGAACATGGGTTTTAAGCTAAACTATCAACCTTTACTTTTAGCAATAATAATTTTTAAACAATGGCAAGGTTATAGATTGTAATAAACGAGGGCACACAATAAATATGAAAGATCAAAGATTTCGACAGTAGGTTAGAAGCATATGTGATTAGTAGGCGATGAGTCCTTTTGTGCACTCTGTGTGTATCATGCAGATTGAGGGTGGGTGTAGATCTTATGACTCGATTTCAGGGATTTTGGGATTTAAGGCATCTTGAGTTGCTAACTAATGCAGCCAACAGGTTTCATTGTTCTTAGAAGGATGTCGTGTAGTTCTTAATAAAAGGGTAGATAGTTGGAAGGATGATCGTGATCTTCATGCAAGTGAACCTGAAGGTTCCCAAGAAAGAGTCAGGAGGGTAATGGGTTTTAGGGAAGGACGATTTCATTACTATCAAGTATTAGCCTTGAGTGAGAGCTTGCGCATTTGTGCACCAAGGTCCCATTTTGGGTAGTAATTTTGCTTTAAATTCTTCCCGCAAGTGAACCTGCAGGCACCCTTCTCCTTCTCTGTAATTCTTTTGCTGGTTCTCCTCAAGATTTTCGATGATGAAACACTAGCTGTTTTCCTGTACTAGTGCACCGTACTAAACCTGCAGGTTCCCTGTGCTAGTCAACCAAAGCACACCGGCAATTTCCCTCTGCTCGGTCCTCCCACCTTTCACCTATTGATTCTCACCCCCGAAGGTCTTAGGCTAGCACCACACTATTAAGATTATGACATGAATACGTTGTGAAGGTAGATGAAACTCGAAGATCAAAGAACGGACGTGTACAAAAATCTGTGCACAGGAATAGTCGACTAATACGGTATAGTCGACTAATCACCTGGATTAGTGGACTAATACATTGTATAGTCGACTAGGTTGGCCAACAGAGAGTTGGGGTTCTCAGGATTTGCAAAGTAGTCGACAGGATTTGAGACTAGTCGACTAATACTATGTATTAGTCGACTAATGCCCTGACCTAGTCGATTAATATCGGATTTAGCAGTTTTCTTTTCTGGATCTGTTTTGAATCCGAGTTAAATTCGAGTTTTCTTTATTCTGAGGCGGTGATTGTTCGTATTGATGGAGTTTGTTTAGGATTAGGAGAGTTTATGGTCTATAAATAGCCCCTTGGGTGTGACCTTTAATGTATTCCAAGAGAATCCTATGAATTTGTATTTTCTAATGGTATAATTCATCTACGTGAAAGAATCGTAAGAGAAATTTAGCCACAAGGATTCGTTATTCCTGGTGAACATCAAGGGCTTGTAATCTTCTCAGCGTGAGGTGCAATTAATTCTAATTGTACCCCCCCCCCCAAAAAAAAAAAAATTTAATAAAGATTCTCCTTTTCTCCTGTGGACGTACACACGATTTATTTGATCGGTGAAACCACGTTATATTGTTTGTTGGCTTTCTATCTACTTTGAAATATCTTCTTCTTCTCTTCTTCACGTTGCCTTAGTAGATCCTATGATCTGTTTCCGCTGTGCCATCCCCAATCGATCTGGTCGTGGGGCGACCCCTGAAAACACAACAATGGCATCAGAGCAGGTTAACTTGAAGATTTCTGCGATCAAGTTCGATATTCAGAAGTTTGATGGCGTCATCAATTTCAGCAAATGACAGATTAGGATGAACGCCATCCTTACCCAGAGCGAGTTGAAGAAAGCACTACTCGTGAGAGAGAAAAAACCTCAAGAAATGAAAGAAGAAACTTGGTAGGAGTTGGATGAGAAAGCCTTGACGGCTATTCAGCTTTACTTGGCGGATGAAGTGTTGGATGAGTTTTCTACAAGGAAAACAGCGTCCTTGTTGAGGGAGTGTTTTTAGGAACACTATCTGAAGAAATCATTGGCGGCGAATTGATTAGTTCTAAAGCAGCGTGTCTTTTTTCTCTGCATGCATGAAGGTACACCTATTAAGTCTCACATTGCAGAATTTTTCTCTATTATCAATGATCTAGATAAGATAGAGGTTAAACTAGAAGATAAGGATCAAGCACTTCTATTACTGTGTTCTTTACCTTCTTCATATAAGAACTTTAGGGAAGCTATCATCTATGGAGGCAAGTCAACAATCAAGATCAATGAGGTCAAGTAGCATCGGCTCAACAAGGACAAAATTGACACCTAGTTGACGAATAAGTCTCATCATGATGATTCCGAGCAAGTTCATTATTCAAAGGAGAAAAATAATAATGAAGGTTCCATGGGTAACTCAAAGCATAAGAATTTGACGTGCAACTATTATCACAAGAAGAGACACATTAGAGCTGATTGTTGGCTTTGAAAGAAGAAACAATCAGATGAAAATGACACTGAATTGATTGGAGAAGATAAAGAACACTGCAATATTCTATCTGTTACAGACAAATCAATTGGTAATAAAGATAGATAGATTGACTTTGGATGTTCACATCATATCAGTTCCAATAGGAAGATGTTTTCCTCATACACTTCAGTTCAAGGGGGAGAAGTCTTCATAGGAAATTCTGCTACAAGCAAGGTGATTGGTGAAGGAACAATTTAGTTTCGGTCTCATGATGGATGCATCACTACTCTTCAAGACGTTCGTCATGTTTTCGAATCAAGGTACAATCTCATCTCTCTTGGAGCCCTACAAGGAAAAGGTTCAGTTTCAGTTCTGAAGATGATCTTATGAAAGTCTTCAAAAAGGCCTATGTGAAGTTTTAGGCCAAACGTATCGGCAATGTGTATATGTTGCAAAATTCAGAAGTTCTAGTTGGTGGATTACAGTTATCCTCAGCTTTGAAAACGACGGTTGTAGAACAATCAGAGACTACGATGGTTTCGAGCTCGGATGTTCAGTTGTACCCCGAAGAAATATTAGGACTAGGCGCACAACTAGGTAGTCCAGATCGTTACTCCTATGGTGGAATAAATTCTCATATATCTTATGTAGATCAAGAAGATCGTTGGGTAATAATGTTTAGGTTGGGCTTGAACTTATTCTACCTAATCAAGTTATGAATCCCATTAGAGGGTTATGAAAAGAGGGAGTGAGATGGAGATGAAGTCAAGTTGTGTTCAATTGTGCATGGATACGAGCACATGGAGCATGGTGGCTATTTTCAGATTTGGACGTATTCAAGTCAAGGGGAAGATTATTAGGATTATGACGTGAATACGTCATGAAGGTAGATGAAAATTCAAAGATCAAAGAAAAGATGTGTACAAGAATCTGTGCAGAGTAGTCGACTAATACAGGATATAGTCGACTAATCACCTGGATTAGTCGACTAATCACTTGAATTAGTCGACTAGATTTGGCCACAGAGAGTTGGGGTTCTCAGGATTTGCTAGAGTAGTCGACTAGGATTTGGGACTAGTCGACTAATACTATTAGTCGACTAATGTCGGATTTGTAGTTTCCTTTTCTGAATCTATTTTGAGTCCGAGTTGGATTCGAGTTTTCTTTATTCTGAGGCGGTGATTGTTAGTTTGTTTAGGACTAAAGAGTTCTATAGTCTATAAATAACCTCTTAGAGGTGGCTTTCAGTATATTTCAAGATAATCCAATGAATTTGTAATTTCTAAGGGTGTAATTCATTTAGGTGAGAGATTCGTGAGAGAAGCTTAGTCACAAGGGTTCGCTGTTCTTGTCAACCATCAAGGGCTTGTAATCTTCTCAGCATGAGGTGTAAATAATTTTAATTGTACTCCTCCAAAGTTTAAAAAGTTTCTTTCCCTTCTCCCGTAGATGTACACACGATCTGTTTGATTGGAGGAACCTCGTTATACTCTTCTTCCCCTTAAAAAGTTTCTTCCCCTTCTCCCGTAGATGTACACACGATCTGTTTGATTTGTTGGCTTTCTATCTACTTTAGAATTTCTTCTTCTTCTCTTCTTCACGTTGCCTTGTAGATCTTGTGGCCTGTTTCTGCTACGCCGTCCTAGTCTATTCGGTCGTGGGGCGACCCTTGAAATCACCACATACCTGATCGAGAGCGTCCAGTCGGTTGTGGCAGAAATTCATCCACTACAAATTGTTGAGATTTTTTTCCACCACAGGTTGCATGATTAGAAGCAGTCAGATGCTTGCAGCCCAGGTATTTTTTTGTTGAACACTCATTACTATTGTGCTTATTTCACTTATACTTTTCTTAAGCAGTATAGACACTCTCATCTTGATGCTAACAAAAGCACTTCCTGTATTTGTAGGCATTGGTTTTTCATCATTTGTGAAGACATGGAGGAGGGCCCTTCAGAAGGTGAGTAGATAATATGTCACATGACAACACATGCACAAGAGTTCCTTTTAACTGCAAAGCAATATGTAATAACTTTGTCAACATATAGAGGGTGATGAAGTTCTTTAATTTGCTTTGTAGGGGCTGCTTGTGACGGTCCCGTGTTGAGCCATATGACCCAGAATATATTGAGATTTTACATCTTTTTGGTGACTGTTGTTATCTGCTTTCTCCATTCACAATCTTCTTGAAGCAGGAAGGGTTTATGGCTTAGCTGCTGGTTTATGGGTTGGTCCATATGCTATGCGCCGCACATGGGGAGTTTTTGCTCATTCGAACGATAAGCATAATGAGCTTGTCAATGGAAAAGTAACCTTCCCATGACTATATATGTCGTCTCTGGTAATGAAGATGGGAACAAGGTGGAGCATCAGTGATCCACATTGAAAGAGCTGCTAAACTCTGTGATGAATTTAGGGATGGTCAGTTCACTTGGTCACCGATTCTTTTATTGGTTCCTTTGGTTCTTGGACAACCCTAGGTAAACATTGAGATGCCCATTCTAACTATTTCCTATGTGGTTTATTTATTGTAGTGTTTTTCATGGTGCAAGCACAAGATTGTGTGGTTTTAACACTTATAGAAGCTTGTGAGCTTTCTATTGCTTTTCTATTAGTAAAAAGATGACATTTGAATTTGTTGTGCGCACGGGGACAACAACCTCTCTGAAGAATCCGCCCAACAGGCGGAGACTTGATGCAGCCGGAGAAGCAACCAACACGACAGAATAACGAACAGCAGAGAAAAGCAATCAACACAATATTTAACGAGGTTCGGCAACGTGCCTACGTCTTCGGGGCAAGGGAGAGAGAGATTTTATTGATTCAACAATCAATACAAACTAATACAAGAGGGAAACTTTTCAGGTGATTCTTAGGGATACAATACATGAGGGCTCTAGCCCCTATTTATAGCCACAGAGTCTCTAGATTTAAGGAAACCCAGATTGGATTCGATCCCATCCAGAAAAGGAATCCGAATCCCAAAAGGAAAGTCAAAACGCGCATGTCAGTCGACCGGCCGGTCAACCGACCCATGCCACGGTCGACCGCGCCGGTTGATCGGGCCCAACCGAGACTAAGGCCTTGTCAGTCGGTCGACCGGGCGGTCGACCGCTTCCTTCCTGTGCACGTTCGTGCACGCCGGTCGACCGGCCTCCTCCACCGGTCGACCGGACGGCCGACGGGAGCACAATCTGGCCTGCTCCAATGCGCCATTTCTCGCTCCTTGATTTTCGATCTTTGTGCTAACTTCCTCTACTCCTCTATCTCCTCTCTCTCACAATTCTCCACCTCGGCGAAGATTTTTCAAATCTGAGCCGATCTCCAACGAACTCCAGTCTATCACTTGGCAAAATCGACACACGATCTCGGCAAAATCGATACACGATCTCGGCTTGCGCGCTCCGGACGAAATCGACACACGAACTCGGCGAAATCGACACACGATCTCGGCTTAAAATCTGTAGCTCAGCTATCCAACTAGAATGCACCACACATGCCTTCCCTACACTTCACCTTAGGAGAACTTTCATACATGCCGATCACCGAACGTGTCTCCAACTCAGCAACTACATGACCTCATGAAGAACTCATCATAAGCCAATACTGACTCTCTAACTGACTAGCTCTATCTACTCTACAAGTCTTCAGCTGACGGTCTAACTAAGTCTGAGTAGAGCACACCGAACACCATCATCGGCTTCAACAAACTGGATGCACACCCCTCCTATGCAAGCTCAACCATCTTCTCACCAGAAGATCAACTGTTCATCGAGATCACAACACCTCACCTCTACGTGAAGTCCAACTAGCCACAACACTTCACCTCTACGTGAAGTCTCTCCACCTCTACGTGAAGTTCCAATAGGCCACAACTCTTCACCTCTACATGAAGTTTCAATCAGCTTCTCGAGAACCCAAACAGCTTCATACAGGTTGCATCACAAAATTTGGCTGCGCCATTACGGCTGCCTACGTACCTTGCCCAAAGGATCAATCCAACCGTAGTTCATTTAAATGAGCTTCATCAAGCTAAAGCACTTGTACCTGAATTTTTAGCAGCGAACCTATCTGGCTGAGTCATATAAACCTCCTCACTACCGTCATGGAGAACAACGGCCTTAACTTTTAGCTTGTCACAATCACAAGCTTGAGATTCATTCTTCTTTACCCACAAGCGTGGTTTACCTTGGTTCCAGTGGCTGCAAACAACTCGACATTCTCATTAATGTCTTCAACCTATTTAGTATCAACCCTGACTACATGCTCTCCACCCGGTGTCACATCCGGTGAAGTCTTCACTGATACCGAACCAACTGGAGATGGTGGAGTAGCATCAACCTCCACCCGCTGCGATCTTTCTTGGTCCCCGTCTTCTCACCTTCTGAGAGACGATAAACTTCAACACTGAAGTCTCATCAAATGTGACATGCCTACTCAACACGATCTTCTTGTTTTCGGAGTCCCATAACCTGTAGTCTTTCATATTCTTTTTGACACCCAAAAATACAAACTTCTTTACTTGCGGATTCACCTTGCCATCTTTGGCACTGAAGTAGGTCGGACTTTCAAATTCCCGCAGCAAACCATGATCTTGAGCAGCTTTCTCAGACCAAATTTTCAATGGAGTTTTACCTCCTATCACAGTCGATCTATTTATGAGATGGCTAGCATACACAATTGCCTCAGCTCAAAACAATTTGTCTAATCTTGCATTAGACAACAAGCACCGAACCTTCTCCAGTTACTTCCTTAGCCAACCCAAATATACCTTCTATGAAGTGAGTACCAATACTGGTGTTCTGGTCAAATCGTAGGAATTGGTTCATGTCTCTTCCAATATTACCAATATGTAACTTTTTGATCTTCCTACTTATCTGCTTCTCCATTCTTCCTTTCTACTTCACCAACATATCTAGGGCTTCACACCTTTGTCTCAAAGGATATATCCAACAATGCTTAGATAAGCTATCAACAAAAGAGACAAAGTACCTGTGACCTCCAAGCGATGCAGTCTTAGCAGGTCCCCAAATACTTACGTGAACACAATTAAGAAGACCTTATGAGCAGTGAGTACTGGTGCTGAATTTCACCTTCTTCTTGTCTAGAACGTTGTGTTCACCTTCCAAGTTGTAGGTAGCAGCACCTTCCAATGATCCCTTCTTTGCAGGAGCTTGCAAAGACTTTTCACCTCCGACCTTCACCTACCAGACCTTTATGCAACCATCATCTAAAGAACTAGAAGTCTCCACCTGAGCTGTAACCGTACTACCCTTCAAGTAGTAGAGATTATCCCGACGGACGCCCTTCATCACCACCATCGAGCCTTTGATCACCTTGAGAACTCCATCTCGTATAGATATCACAAGACCCAATGCTTCCAAAGCGCGAACAGAAAAAAGATTCCTTTTGAGTTGAGGTACATACCTCACCTCCTTCAGTTCTCCTACTATCCTATCATCCATCTTAATACGGACTATACCCATCCCTTCTATATTACACGAATGATCATCACCCATGACCGTGTAACATCATCTAACTTCTCAAAGCTAGAAAATCAGGCCCTGTTCAGGCATACATGATAGGTGGCTCCGGTATCCAAGATCCACTCAGCCTTATCTGAGTAATCAACAATAGGAGCAGTAACAGAGAGAGAATATCGATGAGTCTTCATCCGATCCATCCGCCTGTGCGAGATTCGCCTCAATATTTGACTTCACCTTCTTGCCTTTGGCCTTCGGGCAATCAACTTTCCAGTACCCTAGTTTCTTACACAAGGCGCACTGATTCCTCTTCAGATTTCTAAAGCCTGATCTGGACTCGACCTTCTCTGATCATCTCTTCCCTTCCTATTAGAACTTCTGCCTCTTACCGCCAATGCCTCTACTGTTGTGCTTCCCGAAGAAAACAATCTATTCTGTCTCCTTGCTTCATAACTTACAAGAGCAGCAGACACCTCACTGTAGTTAAGAGATTTTCTTCCATTGAGCAATGTAAGAGTAAAGGTCTCATACTCTTCCCTAGAAAGAGAGTTCAAAAGAATTACCGCCTTATCCTCTTCACTGGTCTCCACATCCATATTAACTAGATCTATAAAAAGCTTCGTGTAGCGATTCAAGTGTTCATTGACGGAGCATCCTCTTTGCATCTGAAAACCATAAAGCTTACTCTTCAACTGCAATCGCGATTCTATGCTTTTCGTCAGATGCTTCTTTTCCAGGATCTCCCACAGCTGCCTCGCAGATGTCTCATGCAACACATGATACGTGATGTCTTGTGTCAAATAATATCTAATCAAGCCACACGCCGAACTGTTCATTTTGTCCCAATCTTCTTCCGTCGTTGATGCGCGCTTCTTCTCCAAGCATAGAGTGTCTTCGAGGTTTGATGCCGTCAGCGCATCCAAAACTCACACCTCCACATACCAAAGCTGTTCATGCCGTTGAACTTCACCATATCAATCCTTGGATGTGAATTCATGGATCTCACCGATGTACTTTCTTCGGCCATCTTCTCAACTGATTCCTCAAAGTAATGCGGAAACAAACGGAGTGAGATAAAACAAACTAGATAAAGACATGATCTTTACCTCCACGCGAAACCCTCGCAGAGTTTTCGAAGCTATCTACTCCTTCGAATTGATTCCTCGAGCAATATACACGATGTTTTAAGATCGACACACGATCCCACAAACAGTCCCAACGTCGCTCCGAGATTGATACACGATCTCCGCCAAACAGCAACTGATGCCCTTGGAATCAACACACGATCCCACGACTAACCTGGGATGCTCTGATACCAATTGTTGTGCGCACGAGGACAACAACCTCTCTGAGGAATCTGCCCACCAGGTGGAGACTTGATGCAGCCGGAGAAGCAACCAACACGACAGAACAACGAACAACAGAGAAAAGCAATCAATACAATATTTAACGAGGTTCGGCAACGTGCCTACGTCCTCGGGGCAAGGGAGAGAGAGATTTTATTGATGCAACAATCAATACAAACTAATACAAGAGGGAAACTTTTCAGGAGATTCTTAGGGATACAATACATGAGGGTTCTAACCCCTATTTATAGCCACAGAGTCCCTGGATTTAAGGAAACCCAGATTGAATTCGATCCCATTTAGAAAAGGAATCCAAATCTCAAAAGGAAAGTCAAAACGCGCCTATCGGTGGACCGGCTGGTCGACCGACCCATGCCACGGTCGACCGCGCCGGTCGACCGCGCCCAACCGAGACTAAGGCCTTGTCAGTCGGTCGACCGGGCAATCGTCCGCTTCCTTCCTGTGCACGTTCGTGCACGCCGGTCGACCGGGCGGTCGACTGACCTCCTCCACCGGTCAACCGGGCGGCTGACCGGGAGCACAATCTGGCCTGCTCCAATGCGCCGTTTCTCGCTCATTGATTTCTGATCTCTGTGCTAACTTCCTCTACTCCTCTATCTCCTCTCTCACACAGAATTATAATTCAGCTAATAACAAAGCAATTTACTGTCATATGAAGAATAGTGTGACCTGGAAACAGAAGTTGCAAGCCTGCTGAAAATCTTACCTTTGAAGCCACTTCTTAATTGGATCCATGATCTTATTCCTTGCCTTTCATCGGCCTAAGCAACTCACCTTGTGCTTTAGAAATTCTGACCAGCTCTACCAAATGAAGGCCTCCTTCCCTCGTAGCCTCTTAAAGAAGCTTGCTCTGTCTCTTCTGAACTGATTAGCTGCAACTTAAGCAACCCACTATTTGCACATCTATCTTCCACGGGGAACGTTCCAGATTTTGATTAATGAAAAGTTTCATGTGGGTAAATGCTCAACAGATGTTGATGGAAGAAGATTGACATTTGACAGATAAACTTTGCAACAAGGGTTCATTTTCTATAAGACTTATTCTCTTACAATTTTAAAGATATATGCTGACGATTGAGGACCATTTCTCGTTGCTGGTTACGTTCAAGGTTTAGTCACCGAGTAATGAGAGATACAGCTCAGTATGTATTAGCTTAATAGTACTAAAATGAAGCATACTTGAAAGTTGTACCCTAAATTCTTCTTGAACCATCAATATGCTCTCAATGATGTTTTCTTTATTTTATTTTGTGATAACTTTAATAACTGTTATCCATTTATATAAAAATAAATTATTTTAGATTTTTTAGTGGGTACTTATTAGAGATAATTGTAATGTATCTGTGATACATGGACAAAATGCAGCCTCTCTATATCAGCATCAAAACAAGATTCAAGACATTTAGTTTACTTCTGCTTTGTTGATTAGTTGCTTATTCCTTATCCTGGCTAGAAGGAGACGTTTGAAATTCTAGTAGAGTGGTTTGAATTCTGGAATCTAAATCTTGATCAACCTATCTATTTGTCTCCTTATTTTGTTTTAGTATTTTTAGCATTTAGATCAATGTTAGACATGCTGTTTTGTTATCTTTAATCACATTGGCGTCATTGCATAAACAGGTATATCCCATCATTATGGGATATTTTCACATTTTCCGCAGAGCTTGGGGATATTAGGTGGCAAGCCAGGTCCTCCACGTATATGGTTGGTGTACAAGATGACAAAGCATTATACCTGGATCCTCATGAAGTCCAATTGGTAAAATGTCACATTTTTCATGTTATATATCAAATGCCTTCTTCAATTTTTGTTTGATCAAAATTTAGAAAAGTGTCATCCTAACAAACTAATTTTCCCATTAGTTGAATATACTGAGTAGAATCATATAATTGATGCATACAGATGTTTATGGCTAGAAATAAAGTTGTTTCTTGAATGTAGTCTATTCCAGGAAATCAAATACTGCCTGAACTGAGAGAGTTGATAGTTGTTTGTATTACACATTTTTTACTTTGTGATTGCTCCATACTTGAAGCTGAGATGCTTAAGGTGTTGTTTTTAAGATGTTTATATCTATTTAATCTTAATTGAGGAAGTAGGAATGTTCAATAAGATTCGGACAAGTTTTCATGATTTGTCCGGTTTTAGAGGCTAGGAAATTTGCTATGAGTAGAAACTTTCTTTCGTGGAGACTTTCAATTTTATCTTTTTCTATTTTAGCATGAACCTTTAAGATCTCCATCTTATGTAGGAGCATATCTATAATAGCTTATATGTGCAATCCAACATCATTAATTGAGGATATTGAGGTTGGCGAGGATGCTGATAATTGTTAAGTTGTGGTGCCTAATTAGTGCCTTGATGATTTATTTTCCTATGCAGAGTCATTACGCAGATTAACCTACGTGGTTAGGTCGCCGTGGGGTTGAAAGGGAGGGAGGACCCCCCTCCCAGAGGCTCCGGGTCGGAACCCCCAGACCAAAATTACTTCGAGAAGTCCCTCTTGCAGATCCCGAAGCGAGAGCGAAGCACTTCTGGTAAAAAGTTGGGCGAGGTCAGAGTTTAGGGTAAGGTTAGAGTCTCGCTCCGGAATAATAGCTTGGTATCACTGCGGAGGAGCACTCCAAAGCATCTATGTGGAGGAGCACTCCGAAGCGACGATGCTGAGTAGCACCTCAAAGATGCATAACGGAGAAGCGATCTAGTCTGAAAGTTCCGTAGCCCGTGAAAATTAGGAAACGTGTTTAGGATAGTTTGGTTATTTCATAACTTGAAATTCTAATTTTCTCTATAAAAGAAGATACGTCGTCATTAAGGTTAACAGTGTGTTTGCCATTATAAATAAGAGCGGGTGTGAGGTTCTCTTTTCTTCTCCTGTAATCTCTTAATAATATAGTGGATTCGTGTGCGGTTCTGTAGTTTTTTTTTATTTGAGTTTTTCACGTAAAATTCTTGTGTTCTTGATTGTGTATTTTATCCGTGTTCTTTCTTCTTCCCAATTCATTTTCTCAATATTAATTGTAGAAGCGCATATCCATAATAGCTTATAAATGCAGTGCACCATCATTAGTTAAGGATATTAAGGTTGGAATGATGCTCATAATTGCAAAAGTCTTGAAGGTTACCCATTTTTTTGTTTGAGGGAACTTGAAGGTTACCATTATCTTGGGAAGCAATTAATCCATGGACTACCTTGTTGCGCGCAAGGCAACAACTAGCGAGAAACCCAATAGATGCAGCAGAGAAGTACCCCAAGAATAATAAGAATAAGAAAAAAGAGAGAAAGCAAACACAATATTTAACGAGGTTCGACAATTTGCCTACGTCCTCGGGGCAAATGAGAGAGAGATTTTATTGATTCAACAACTAATACAATTTGTACCTTACATACAATTCAAGAGGGCTCTGCCTCTTTATTTATAGCCAAAGAGACTCAAGAATTTAGGAAATCCCAATTAAATTTGTCTTCAATTCAGAAAAAAGTCCGAATCCTATAAGGAAAGACAGATCCACGCCCGGATATGCTTGTCGGTCGATCGGGCGGTTGACCGACCCAAGCACCCAGTCGACCAGTTGATCGACTGTGTTCAACTAAGAGTTCTTCATGTCAGTCGGTCGATCGAGCGGTCGACCGTTATCCTACTACGATCGATCGGGCGGTCGACCGAGCTACCATGTGCACATTTGTGCACCGGTCGACGGAGCGGTCGACCGGCCCTGCTTTGTGCACACCGGTTGACCGAGCGGTCAACCGGCCCTGCTACTAGCCTGATATAAGCTCTATTCTCGCGCCGTTCTCGCTCCTTTTGGCTTCTGATTTCTGCACTGTTTCCTGATGAGTTTGAAAAAAAAAACTCCATCAGAACATTTTTTCTCCTCTCCCCCTACAATTTTCACCTCGGTAAAGATTTCTCAAATTTGAGCCGAGCTCGTCATAGTAGTGTCGACTCAAAAGTGACTGCACCAGTGTGGCTGCTTTTGTACATTACTTAAGGGATCAAGCCATCCGTAGTTCATCCAAAAGAGCTACACTGAGCTCAAGCAACTGGAAAGATATGGAGCAACTCTTTACAATGTGTAAACTTTACTCCTGACACCACATTGTAAGCATATCTGCGGGATTCTCCTTTATGTGAATTTTTAGTAACACAATATCATCTTCATCAAGAATCTCCCCAACAAAGTGGAACCTGACGTCTATGTGCTTCGTCTTTGCATGATATACCTAGTTGTTTATCAAATAGATAGCACTCATGCTATCAAAGTTGATCTTCAATAGATCCTATTTAATCCCTAAGTCATCAAGTAACCCTTGAAGTTATATTACCTCCTTTATAGCCTTCGTCATGGCCATGTACTCGCCTCTATAGTAGAAAATGCAACTGTAGAATAGAGTGCCAACTCACCGATGCCTGGGACAATGTAAACATATCTCCGTTATAGACCGACATTTGTCAAGATCTCCTGCGTAGTCAGAGTAAACATATCCGATGCACTCCTACTTACTTGGGGAATCCCTCTCGAATACCAATCCAACATCTGTGGTACCTTTAATGTACCATAGAACTCACTTTAGTGCCTCCCAATAACCGTTTTCAGGATCATGTATGTATCTGCTAATCATTGAGACAGCTTGTTATAAGTTTAGTCTTGTACACACCATTGCATATATTAAACTATCAACCGTGCTGGCATATGGTACGTGAGTCATTTACTCACATTCTTCAATAGTAATTGGAGACATAGTGGTTTTTAATTTGAAATGAGGAGCCAATTGTGTACTTACAGATTTCGTATCACTGTCAATGTTAAACCTCTGAAGTACCTTTTGCAAATACCCCTCTTGTGTTAAGCTCACCTTACCACTCCTTTGGTCTCGCTCAATCTCCATGCCTAGCACCTTCTTCGCTTCATCAAGATCCTTCATCTCAAACTCAAAAAATAAGTCTTTCCTTAATTTAACAATTGCGGATCTGCATTTAGAAGAGATAAGCATATCATCTACATATAACAATAAATAGATGTACTCTCCTTTAGGTAGCTTGTTGTAATACACAAACGAGTCATAATGGTTGCGTGTGCACCGTTTCCCTCGAATGAAGCTGTTGAAATGCTTGTACCACTGTCTAGGAGATTGTTTCAATCCATACAATGATTTTTTAAGCTTGCATACCATATTTTCCTTGCCTGCAGTTTTAGACCCCATCAACTGAGTCATATAGGTCTCCTCATTAAGATCGCCATGGAGAAAGGCGGTCTTCACATAGAGCTGGTCAAGGTCTAACTCATACTGCATTACCAGCGCCAACAAAATTTGAATTGACAAGTGCTTTACAACATGAGAGAATACCCCATCGTAATCAATGCCTTCTCGTTGTGTGTAGCCTTTCGCCACCAACTTGGCTTTGTAGCGTATGGTTTCTTCCTTGAGAGATTCTTATTTTTTACATATACCTACTTACAACCAATTGCCTTTTTTTATTTGTGCAACTCTGTCAGTTCTCAAGTGTCGTTCTTGTATAGGGAACTCATTTCTTCTTTAATGGAATCCTTTCACATCTTCGACTTTGAACTGATTTCAGCTTCCCTATATGTTGACGAGATCGCCTCTTCAATGACTGGAAGAGCATAGGCCACAATCATATCTGTAGTGAGCCAATTTGGTTTGCGTGGATTTCTTCTGGGTCTTCCAATTACAACAGATTCATGGACATCACTCATAACCTATCCTTGATCCTCATTATCATCAGCATCTTGCTCAGCTACTTGATCACCACCTGTGTCACCTTGGGTATGATCTCCAAATATACTGACCTTTCTAAAGATAGTGAAGTAGCATCACTCTCCACATGCTGCGATCCTCTTTGGTACTCTTAATCTCACCTGCTGAGAGATTGTAGATTTTAACATTGAAGCATCATCGAATGTGACATCTCTACTGAGAACAAATTTTTTGTTCTTAGGATCCCAAATCTTGAAGCATTTTATTCCTCTCTTGAATCCTATAAACACTCCTTTCTTCGCTCTTGGGTCTACCTTGTCTTCTTTAACATGATAGTAGGTCGAACAACTAAATACCCTTAGCGAATCATAGTCTTGAACAGCTTTCTCAGACTAAGCCTCTAGAGGAGTTTTACCTCCTATCGCAGACGAAGGCAACCTGTTGACGAGATAGCAAGCATATGCCAAAGCCTCGGCCCAAAAGTTCTTTGATAATCCGGTATTGGATAACAAACAATAGACCTTCTCTAGCAAAGTCTTATTCATCCTTTCTACTATCCCGTTTTGTTGCGATATTTCCCTTACTGTGAAGTGCATGTCTATGCCGTCAGCATGACATAGCTTTAGGAAAGGATCACTTATACTCACCTCCATTATCTAACCGGAGGACCTTGATCTTTCTTCCTGTGCTTTTCTCTAAATTCTTCTTCCACTTAACAAATAATTCTAGGACTTTTCTTTTGTGCTTCATGATATATACCCAATATCGCTTAGAATAGTCATCAATGAAAGTCACAAAGTAGTGGTTCCTCCAATAGATGTCGTATTGGTAGGTCTCCAAATGTCAGTGTGAATATAATCTAGAATCCTCTCAATGCAGTGAGTCACTATGCCGAATTTCACCTTGATCTTCTTTCCGATGACACAATGTTCACAGAAATCCAGTTTACAGGTTCTAACACCTTTCAATAGATCTTGCTTTGCAAGAGTTTACAAAGACTTTTCACCTGTGTGTTCGAGCCTCATATGCCATAGTCTTATTGAATCATCATTTGTATATGTACAAGTTTTCACCTGTCATGTAACAGTACTACCCTTCAAGTAATAGAGATTAATCTGACAGACGCCCTTCAGAACCACCATTGAGCCTTTGATCATTTGAGAATTCCATGCTTTATTGATACCTCAAGACCCAATGTTTTCAAAGCACCAACAGAGATAAGATTTCTCTTAAGTTGAGGTATATATCTCACTTCCTTCAATTCTCGTATCATCCCATTGAACATCTTGATCTGGATTGCTCCTATACCTTCCATGTTACATGAGCGATCATCACCCATGATAACTGAACATCCATGTAGCTTCTCGAAGCTAGAAAATTAATCCCTATTCGGGCACACATGGTAGGTAGCTCCAGTATCTAACATCCACTCAGCATCTCCTGAATAACCAACGATAAGAGTAGTAACAGAGAAAGAGAATACCGATGAGTCTGAGTCTGATCAACCTGCCTGTGAAGTACTAGCGTGAGTACTGACCACCCGTGCGAGATTTGCCTCAGTCTTTGACTCCTTCTTCTTACCTTTGGCCTTTGGACAATCAACTTTTCAGTGCCCTAGTTCTTTGTAAAAGGCGCACTAGTTCTTCTTCAGATCTCTGAAATCTGACCTAGACTTTGATCTCTCACGATCACCTTTGCCCTTCCTATATAAACTTCTGCCTCTTACTGCTGACGCCTCTGCTGGTGTACTCTCATGATAAGACAATCTATCTTTCCTCCATACTTTATAGTTTTCAAGAGCAGCCGATACTTCATTATAGTTAAGTGTTTGTCTACCACTGATCAAGGTAAGAGTAAAGCTCTCATATTCTTCGTCCAGAAGAGAATTCAAAAGATTCACTGCCTTATCCTCTTCATCAATCTTGACGTCCACGTTAGATCTGTAAGAAGCTTGGTGTAGTGGTTCATGTGTTCATCAATGAGAGTCATATCTTCATCTGGAAGCGATAAAGCCTCCTCTTCAATTACAGTCACGACTCGATGCTCATCGTCAAAAACTTCTTCTCCAGAATCTCCCACAACTGCCTAGCAGATATTTCATGTAATACATGGTACTTGATGTCTTGTGTCAAACAAGACCTTATCAAATTACACGTTGTTTGGTTCATCTTGTCCCAATCTTCTTCAGAAGTAGAATCACACTTCTTCTCTAATCGTAGAGTGTCCTCAAGATTTGATGTCGTCAATGCATTCATCACCTCACACCTCTATATGCCAAAGTTGTTCTTACCATCGAACTTTACCACATCAATTTGTGGATTTCACCATAAATATACTATCTCTGGCCATCTTCTCAATGGTTCCATCAAAGCAATGCGAAAGTAAACAGAGTTAGATCAAATAAACTAGATAAAGATAAGATTTTTACCTTAAAGTGAAACTCTAGAAGAGTTTCTGAAATGATCTACTCTATCGAATCTTATTCCATGAGCAATGCAAACGCTATTTTGAGATCGATACTCGATCTCACAAACAGTCCCAATGCTACTCCGAGATCGACACATGATCTCCGCCAAACAACAACTAATTCTCTTGGAATCGACATACGATCCCACGATGAACCTGGAATGCTCTGATACTACTTGTTGCGCGCAAGGAACAACCAGTGAGGAACCCAATAGATGCAGCAGAGAAGTACCGCAAGAATAAAAAGAACAAGAAAAAAGAGAGAAAGTAAACACAATATTTAACGAGGTTTGGCAATTTGCCTACGTCCTCGGGGTAAGGGAAAGAGAGATTTTATTGATTCAATAACCAATACAATTTGTACCTTGCATACAATTCAAGAGGGCTCTGCCTCTTTATTTATACCCAAAGAGACCTAGGAATTTAGGAAACCCCAATTGGATTAGTCTCCAATTCAGAAACAAAGTTCGAATCCTGAAACGAGAGATAGATCCGCGCCCAGATACGCCGGTCGGTCGACTGGGCGGTCAACCGACCCAAGCACCCGGTCAACCGGTCGGTCGATCGTGTTCAACCGAGCGTTTTCATGTCAGTCGGTTGACCGAGCGGTCGACCTTATCCTGCAGGGCGGTCGACCGAGCTATCCTGTGCACGTTTGTGCACACCGGTCGACCTAGCAGTCGACTGACCCTGCTTTGTGCACAACAGTCGACCGGCCTTGCTGCTGGCTTGATATAAGCTCTGTTCTCGCGTTGTGCTGGCTCCTTTTGGCTTCCGATTTTGGCACTATATTTCTTGATGAGTTTAAAAAAAACTCCATCATAACATGTTATCTCCTCTCTCCCTACAGACCTAAATATGAGGAGATCTCTGCAAGTACCTTTAGTTACTTGACCAATTTTTTCCAATTTATCCATACATTGGTGTCAACTGCAAAAAAAAAAAAAAAATGATGTTAAAGTAAGATAAACTAGTCATTTAATTAGGGTATTCAATCCAGAATTGGGCCCAGTGCACCGCTATAACTGGGTCTTATTCATATAATTTTAAGTCTCTCTTATGGGATGGGACCAATAGAGAGGGGAAATGTTGTATGTAGGAAGTAGGTTGGATCACATCATGTTTTTTCCCTTCTCTTTTCTTTCTTTTCTTTCTGTACAAACGATGTAGAGTTTTTGCACACACATGGCTGTCAATAATAGCAGAGATGTTGTGTGGCATTGCTTTATTTACTCAGGAAAAGTAAATTGGATGTAGTCTGACTGCATGCTTTGATTATCTCTGTTTACCGTGGGAGATACTTCCAAGTGAATTACCATGTTTGCAAAACTCTGTTACATTTTTTGCTACCTTTTGCTATGTTGAAGTTCTATTTCAATAGTGTTAACCAGCGATGATGTCTTATATATCTGTCCTACTTAGATGCTTGGATATGGCCTTCTTTAAGGAAATAAACTTCACAACCTTGGCTCATGTTCTGTTAACTAGTGACATCACTGGCATACTACCATACTGTATGCTGATTAGTTGATTTGTGCAGGCCTATGTTTCATGAAGTCTAGTGCAATGGGTTTTTCAAATCTAATTTTAGACTCAATAGTTGCATTTCAAGTCAATAGGCCTACCCTGGGATTGCATAAAATTTATGGCAAGATGACACTGCAGTCCACTTATATAACAATCAGTAGAGGTAAGTCATGAGACTAATTACGGAAGGACGGATTCTGACCATGGTATCAATACTTTTATATCATTTGGAGTTGTATCAGAAGTTTAATTCTGGTTTAAATATTTATCATCCTTATTTTTGTGTTATCGAAGGTTCGCTTCTGAGGTAATTTTTAGGCTGGGCTAGTCATAAGACCATTTTGAATGTCACCTGTGAGACTTTTTCTTCTTGAAGATTAAGAGCCTTGCTCTGAGTAACAAGGATATGATTCTGTGAGAGACAAGAGGAAGTGTAACCTTAATCAACCAAGCTATTATTTTCTTATATTAAGAAAGAATCCTTCCTTGCAATGAGATTCCTGAGGCTGTAGGATGTTCTTGTACAGGCATTTAAAATTGTTCCATTCAGAATGCTACAAGGGTAGAATGTGTTTATGAGGGTGACAGTTTCATTGTTCTCGGGGCTTTGCCAGCATCTACGGCTCTGCAGCCAAAAGTGCAAGGTGAGCCATCTGGGTGTATTATGTATAATCTTTGCCATGATTAACAATTCTACGGTATTATGTGCCTTAAAGAATGAACAATCTTTGGAAATGAATGGGCGTCACTAACTAATTTATATCACGGAAGCATATTCGATCTACCATTCAAGTGACAATAGGACACAAGCTCATTTTGTTATTTAACTCTTAAGAGTAATATTAGGATTAGAATATATTGTATTATAACTGTATTAGGAGTAGAGTTTCTATTATTATGCAACTGTACTCTCTATATATATAGAGAGTACAGTTGCATAATAATAGAAACTCTACTCCTAATACAGTTATAATACAATATAGTCTAATCCTAATATATATATATATATATATATATATATATATATATATATATATATATATATATATATATATATATATATATATATATATATATATATATATATAAGCATTGCAATCATCATCAATAATCATTATAAATTTTCCCCTTTCTCAATTACTGTAACATGGTATCAGAGCTACAATTTTCTCCATCAAAATTTCTCAAAACTCTAATTTATTTCTCCCACACAAAATTCCCCACAAAATTCCAAATTGTTACTGTATCAACCGCCGCGTCCTTGACATCAACCGCATCCTCATACTCTGCTACTACATCCGTCAGGTTGAGATCACAGCCGCGTCCTCTAACATCAACCGCCGTGTTCTCGACATCAACCACGACATCCTACTCTGCTACTTCATCCTCCAAGTTGAGATCGAGATCAAATCGACTGGCGACCATCGTCGTGCTACGCAACCCTCTTCGTCATTAGTATCCTCCGTCGTTGAAGGTTTATTTCAAGTGGCAGTAGCGAAAATCATATGCTCTCTTTATAACAGTGGCACTTTTTGTCATTGGTATTCTCTCAATGTGCTTTGTCAGCTCTTTATGTTTCTTATGGCCCTTCGCCCAGAGTTTCAACCATTATGTGGTCAGATCATTCATAGAGATCATGTTCCCAGTCTCGATTCTGTTATCTCTGATCTGGTTGCCGAGAAGACCCGTCTGCACTCACTTTCCACCTTAGCCTTTACACCTACATTCGAAAGTAAGAGTGTACTTGCAGTTGCACCTTGGTCTTTTTCTTCAGGCGGTCAATGCAGCACCACCACCAGAGCTTGCAGCACTGATCGTACCAGAGCCTATTGTACCTATGCAAGGGGACTGGTCATACTGACTATCTCTACCGCCACTCTAGATCTTGCAATCACTGCAAGAAGACGGTCACACTGAGAGCGAGTGTTTTCATCTTCATTCAGAGTTACTAATTCAGGCACAGCAGCGGAGGAAGCAGCAGAGATTTCTTCCCCTTCGTATTTTCTCAGTGGGACCTCACGCGATGACAATTGATACACTTTAACCCTCACTTCAGATATTTAGCATCGCCTTGTTCAGATTGAGTTACAACTTCAGCGCCAGTCAGCATTTGCCGGTTCCTCTGCCTCAGCTTTTTCTGCTGTCTCGAGTATGTTTTCTCCTTGGGTTTTAGATTATAGTCCTCATATCATATGATCTCTGATTCTATCATATTATTTGCTATCACCCCGCTTCCATCACACTTTCTACCACTGCATACAGCCAATGGCTCACAGCTAGCTATTACACAGACAGGTTCTATTATCTCTCTTACACTCACCTTGCTTTAGTCTTACATGTTTCATATTTATGCATGAACCTCATATCCATTAGTAACTTGTGTGAAACTGGTCTCATCGTTATTTTCAATTACTTCAATTATTTTGTGCAAGATCCTCAATCGGGTCAGACGATTGGTCATGCTTATAAGAGAGAGAGATTGTACCATCTTGATTTTCTTCATGTCCCTGTCAATAATAATTGAAGTCATAGTCTTGTTGGTGTAATTCTGTCTGCTGCTGATCTGTGGCAGACACCTAGATCATATCTCGGAGTCACGTCTAAAGAGCTTATTTCAAGTAGAGCTCTTGGACAAGTTTCTTTTTCCCCTATATCCTTATGTACAGGCTGTAAGTTGCCAAAAACTTAGCTCTACTTTTTCAAATAGTTTTTCTCAAACTATTAGAGCTTTTCAGTTAGTTCATTCTATCATCTGGGGCCCAGCTTCAATTCCATTTAGGTCTGAATATTTATATTATGTTAGCTTTGTTGATGATTTCACGAGATTTACTTGGATATATCTAATGTATCAGCGAGTGCATCTCCACTATTGTAATATCCCTAATTAGTAATATTGTATTTTTCTTTTTCTACAGTATTTATTCTGCTTTACTAAATATTTTATTAAGATTATCAATTAACTTAATTTATTACTTCTTCTTGTGATTATTATTATCTTAAATATGCAAATTATTTTAAGATGGTAAATGGTAATTTAGCTTTATATATGTAATACCAATATTTCTTATCAATATTTTTAATTACTTATTACTATTATTTCTATCATTATTATTATTATTGATTGATATTATTGATAGTGGATATTTCTATTATCATTTCATTATTAATTATTTTTATTATTGTTATTAGTGCTATTATTAATAATAATGTTATTATTATTATTATTACTATTATGTTTGTTATTAGTAGTAGTATCATTTCCTACTCCCTTTGATTCTTGACTCTTATCCATTATCTTGAACCATACCTATTAATCCATTATCTCATAAACCATTAGCATTTACACAAACCCAATCAACCCAAACCCATTACCCACTAACTCTATATCTAATCTCCTATTTAAGCCCAATTACAAACCCTAAACCTAATCTTTTCCTCCTCTTCAACATCATAGCAGCCGATACCATCGCTAGCCTCCTCTTCGATCTTCACCGGACCACCACGGCTTTCACCCACGGCCACTCCACCCTTGGAGCAAGGCCGAGTGCAGCCCCCAAGTCTAGCAAAGCCCTCAGCTACATCACCAAGACGCAAACCCCTTCTTCTCCCATGCTGCCGCATCCCCAACTGAGCCTGCACAATATCACAACAACAGCCCATTGGCTAAGCCCATGCGTGCACGAGCCACGGCCGTGAGTACTTCCCTCCCCTCTCCCTCAGATTCTTGGTCTTTCTCTCTTTCTCATTTTAGTGTTTTACATATTTTTAGATGGGTGCATGAGTATTCATGCATGCGGGTGATGTTGGTTGCGTGAGTAGGTGTTTGTGAATGTGGATGTTAATGTTTATTTGTTATAGGCGTGTACATTTTCATTTCATGTGTGGGAGACATCTTACTCTGAGCCATCTTCTGTCTCTCCGTGTGTCGTTGTTGATCGCCGTCGGCGAGCGCGAATGATCCACGCCCTTCACGGCGATATTCTCTATCCAACGACATCCTCTGCGGCCACCAACGCCTCCACCAGAGCCTCCGTCGGCGCGCCGCAAGTTGCCTCGAGGTAAGTGCATTAATATATAAGAGTAAACTTATAATAAAGGGGAAGCGTGTTAAATGTGTATTGGTGTTTCAATTAATGTGAATGCATATAAATGGGTGCATGTGTTATAGTATGATGTATGTGTGCGTGAGTGCCTTTTTTCAATGTGCTTGCATTTGTGTTTATGTATTTATATATGTATATGGACATATGTATGTGTATACTTGTATACGTATATATGTGGGTGTATGTGTATGTGTATGCATGTATATTGTGGAGTGTATACGTGTACGAGGGTATGTTTGTGTGAGTTCATGTGTTTGATTGCGTGTTGCAGCGTTTCGGATTCGTTCGGTGAGATCCGAACCCGATTTGGATTTATGCCCGTTATGAACCGATACCATGGTGATTCGAAGACCGGCCCATGGGATGATCCGTAAATCAGTACTGGTTCGTGCAGTAAAGACCAGACGGCGATTCGATTCTGAAACCACGTCATTTCATGTGAGTGTTTCTTTTCTTGTGTAATTTTTTTAAATTTGTTGTGAGTGCTTCCTTTCTTTATTTAATTTTGTTAGTGAGTGTTTTACTTCTTTGTTTAATTTTGTTTAATTGTGTTGTGAGCGTTTGTTCCTGTGTATTTCTTTATTTACTATTGCCGATATACGTTTACATATTACCCTTATCATTTTATGTGATTTTCTGTTATATTTTGTCAGTTTAATTACTTGTACTACTTCATGAGACATCAATGATTGTTCACCTTAATTACCTAGTTGATATGAGCTTATATCAGTGTCATTTCATGTGTTGATAGTTTGTCGCTGTTGGCTTAGGCCTAATATTAGAAAACCGTAGACCTGACTTGATCTTATAATTGACCTTGTTGTGATGAATCCTAGAATATAAACATATTGATCTTGAGGATGATTGATTAGTGATTGAGGTCAGAGATTCTATTTTATGTATAGTATTTTTTGGACAAATTGTTTGGTGATTATTCTGATTAAAACTCTTTTGGATATTGAGGACGAGCTAGGCATGATGTTGCTTTATCGTTAGACTGTTTTACCGATACATGGATATGTACGAATATAATACTCTTGACGCTAGTGATATAATGAGACAAACTTTTGGACTATTAGGAGCTATTATTTCTGGATTTCTCCATTGGTGAGCTTGAATGATGTATTGATGACCTTATTGAATTGATTACTAGATATAGGGATGATTTAGATTTCATATTGATCGAGGATGTGACACTTCTTAATTATGATCTTGGTTTTAGATTGATGAAATAAAGACTTTTGGATTTACCCTGGTGATTTGATTGAGTACTGATGATCTTATCAATATTTGATATTGGATGTAGAGATGATTGAGATGTTATGTTGATTGAGGAGGTTATATTCTTTAGTTATGATCTTGATTTTGGTTGGATAAGTCTGATTTTGATGTCGAGGATAAAATATATATATATATATATATATATATATATATATATATATATATATATATATATATATATAATATATATATATTACTTCATGATTGGTTCTTGACTATTTCAGTTATAGAGATAGAGTTATTATGAGAATGATTTCATTGATATAGGTGACTATATTACATGTTATGGCAGCTATTGACCGATCTGTTTTATTGGTGACTTAGAGGATGAATATGTCGATGACTTTGAGGAGTTGATTACATACTTTGCCTGGATTATTCTATTCATTATAGTAGGTCATTACTCATTCTGAATGTCATGATTTACTTGAGAAACTTAACTGATTATACATGACATTTACCTGATAACTATAATCTCCTTGTTACCATAATTGCTAGGAAAATATTGTATACGGTAACAACACTCTCATATTTTACTTGTTACATGTCCTGTTATATTAGTATACTGTTCACTGACATTATATATATCCTCTTATACCGGTATCCTGGTTACAAATGTTGACGTTGTTACCCTCCGAGTTATCCCAGTAGTCTAGGTAACATGTATATTAAATAATCTGGATAATCTAAATAACCTTATATTAAACAACTTATACTAGGATTAGAAAAATTGATGGAGGAGACAACGTCTGTATTTTGGGTGGACTTAGGATTTAGGTTGGCAGCCGTAAGAGGGTTCCACTGCAGGGTTCCCGTGGGGTGACTGGCACCCCGTCCTGTTCCTGTTCCTGTTATACATGTTCCTGACCTCTTATACATGTTCCTGACTATCATGCGGTAAATCCTGATTCAGTGCCAGGAGTCTGAGCCGTGGTCCCGGGTATGCACGGGACCCACCTAAAATACATACAATGTCTCCAACCGATCACTTTCAATAACTGAGAACCTCGATTAGCGCGTGTAATAGGCGTAGTATGGGATGCGTCTATTATATGTGGCAATGATGTTCGCTGACATAATTAATAATGAAAAACTGAACTCTTTCATTGACATTATAAACTGAACCTGACATCTTCTTCTATGTTATGATAGACCTTGACTATACTCATGACCTGAAGTACCCCTGATTATATCATTGATTGGTTTAGTTACTATTCATTTATTACTTGACATGTATTCCAACCTTATCATTTATATCTTTCTTTCATAATATGCTTTCACGTTACATGCATGTGCACCTTCCTATTTTATTTTACCACTCACTAGATTGCTTATTGACGACCCTGAATTTGCACGTCCAGGATTTTGGACATCTTCTTATATTGTTCAGGTGTTCGTGTGATCGTACGCGTTATGATGAGCTGGAGTCTCTCTTTTCTTGATTTTAAGTATTCTTACTCTTTTATTCATGTTATTTCCTGATTTCATCTTTATCGCATCCAGTTTCATTTCTTTTCTTTATACATCTGCTATTATTGTGTTAGATATATATATATATATATATACGTGTCATATTGTAGTGATATTGATTTATCATAGTAGATTTTATACCTTGTTCAGGTTATTTTAGCCTTAGCATATGTGCGTGGGTATTTTTCTCGCGTACATACGTCGCCGACCTTCGTCGCGTCTCTGCTTCAGCGTATTTTGAGAAGCGGGGGTGACAGGGTTTTCTTGGTATCAGAGCCTGGTTTTCAACTTGCGATCTTGATTTTGACTTTTGTTTCACAAGATAGACCCAGTTCTTACCGGTAACTTGAAACAAGCCATAGTTACACTACAATATACATATACTATCCATTATGATATTCAGCCCATTTAGAATTGTTCGTCCTTCTTTTAGAAATCCTTATCTTTGATCTTTTAATATTCTTGATTTCTACGCTTCTTTTAGAGTGATCCAGATTTTCATCTTGCTTCTTGTCTTCCTTCTCGATTACATTTCTTGACTCTGTCTCTTGAAATTGGTTACTCCTTGTTGAAGTCGGTAGTATATGATCAGAGTAGCGCAGCGGAAGCGTGGTGGATTTATGATGTACTGAGAAGCGATGTGAAACTTGTTTGTCTTCTCCTTTGACTTTGAATTCTTTTTATCATTCCCTACTTTATTTGAATTTCAGGGGTGAAATTTTTATAAGGTGGGTAAAATGTAATATCCCTAGTTAGTAATACTGTATTTTCTTTTTCTACAGTATTTATTCTGCTTTACTAAATATTTTATTAAGATTATCAATTAACTTAATTTATTACTTCTTCTTGTGATTATTATTATATTAAATATGCAAATTATTTTAAGATGGTAAATGATAATTTGGCTTTATATATGTAATACCAATATTTCTGATCAATATTTTTAATTACTTATTACTATTATTTCTATCATTATTATTATTATTGATTGATAGTATTGGTAGTAGATATTTCTATTATCATTTCATTATTAATTATTTTTTATTATTGTTATTAGTGCTATTATTATTAATAATGTTGTTATTATTCTTATTGTTATTATTTTATTTTATTATTACTATTATGTTTGTTATTAGTAGTAGTATCATTTCCTACTCCCTTTGATTCTTAACTCTTACCCATTATCTTGAACCATGCCTATTAATCCTATTATCTCATAACCCATGAGCATTTACACAAACCCAATCAACCCAAAATCCATTACCCACTAACTCTATATCTAATCTCCTATTTAAACCTAATTACAAACTCTAAACCTAATCTTTTCCTCCTCTTCAACATCATAGCAGCCGATACCATCGCCAGCCTCCTCTTCGATCTTCACCGGACCACCACGTCTTTCACCCACGGCCACTCCACCCTTGGAGCAAGGCCGAGTGCAGCCCCCAAGTCTAGCAAAGCCCTCGGCTGCATCACCAAGACACAAACCCCATTCTTCTCCCATGCTGCTGCATCCCCAACCGAGCCTACACAACGTCACAACTATAGCCCATTGGCTAAGCCCCCGCATGCACGAGCCATGGCCGTAAGTACTTCCCTCCCCTCTCCCTCAGATTCTTGGTCTTTCTCTCTTTTTCATTTTAGTGTTTTACATGTTTTTAGATGGGTGCGTGAGTATTCATGCATGCGGATGATGTTGGTTATGTGAGTAGGTGTTTGTGAATCTGGATGTTAAGGTTTATGTGTTATAGGTGTGTGCTTTTTCATTTCATGTGTGGGAGACATCTTACTCTGAGCCATCTTTCGTCTCTCCGTGTGTCGTCGTTGATCGCCGTCGGCGAGCGCGAACGCACCCACGCCCTTCACAGTGATATTCTCTATCCATTGACATCCTCCGCGACCCCCGACGCCTCCACCAGAGCCTCCGTCGGCGCACTGCAAGTTGCCCCAAGGTTAGTGCATTAATATGTATAAGGGTAAACTTGTAATAAAGGGGAAGTGTGTTTGTGTGTTGGTGTTTCAATTAATGTGAATGCATGTAAATGGGTACATGTGTTATAGTATGATGTATGTGTGCGTGAGTGCCTTTTTTCAATGTGCTTGCATTTGTGTTTATGTATTTATATATGTATATGGGCATATGTATGTGTATACTTGTATATGTATATATGTGGGTGTACGTGTATGTGTATGCGTGTATAATGTGGAGTGTATACGTGTACGAGGGTATGTTTGTGAGTTTATGTGTTTGGTTGCATGTTACAGCGTTTCGAATTCGTTCGGTGAGATGCGGACCCGATTCGGATTTATGCCCGTTGTGGACCCGATACCATGGCGATTCAAAGATCGGCCCATAGGATGATTCATAGATCAGTACTGGTTCGTGCAGTGAAGACCAGACAGCGATTTGGTTCCGAAACCGCGTCATTTCATGTGAGTGTTTATTTTCTTATGTAATTTTATTTAATTTTATTGTGAGTGTTTCTTTTCTTTATTTAATTTTGTTAGTGAGTATTTTACTTATTTGTTTTATTTTATTTAATTGTGTTGTGAGTGTTTATTCCTGTGTATTTCTTTATTTACTGTTGTCGATATACGTTTACATATTACCTTATCATTTTATGTGATTTTCTGTTATATTTTGCCAGTTTAATTACTTATATTTCTTCATGAGATATCAATTATTGTTCACCTTAATTACCTAGTTGATATGAGTTTGTATCAGCGTCATTTCATGTGTTGGTAATTTGTCGTTGTTGGCTTAGGCCTAGTATTAGAAGACCGTAGACCGGACTCGATCATGTAATTGACCTAGTTGTGATGAATCCTAGAATATAAACATATTAATCTTGAAGATGATTGATTAGTGATTGAGGTCAGAGATTCATATTTTATGTAAGTATTTGTCAGACAAATTGTTTGGTGACTATTCCGATTAGAACTCTTTTGGATATTGAGGACGAGCTAGGCATGATGTTGCTTTATCGATAGACTATTTTATCGATATATGGATATGTACGAATATAATACTCTTGACGCTAGTGATATGATGAGATAGACTTTTGGATTATTAGGACTATTTTTTCTGGATTTCGCCATTGGTGAGCTTGACTGATGTATTGATGACCTTATTGATATTGATTACTAGATATAGGGATGATTTAGATTTCATATTGATCGAGGATGTGACACTCCTTAATTATGATCTTAGTTTTGGATTGATAAAATAAAGACTTTTGGATTTACCCTGGTGATTTGATTGAGTACTGATGATCTTATCAATGTTGGATATTAGATATAGAGATGATTGAGATGTTATGTTGATCGAAGAGGTTATATTCTTTAGTTATGATCTTGATTTTGGTTGGATAAGTCTGATTTTGATCTCGAGGATATATATATAAATATATATATATTACTTCATGATTGGTTCTTGACTATTTCAGTTATGGAGATAGAGTTATTATGAGAATGATTTTATTGATATCGGTGACTATATTACATGTTCGGAGTTTTATGGTAGCTATTGATTGATCTGTTTTATTGGTGACTTAGAGGATGAATATGTCGATGACTTTGAGGATCATAGTTGATTACATACTTTGCCCGGATTATTCTATTCATGAAAGTAGGTCATTACTCATTCTGAATGTCATGATTTAATTGAGAAACTTGACTGATTATACATGACATTTACCTGATAACTATAATCTTCATGTTACCATAATTGCTGGGAAAATATTGTATACGGTAACAACACTCTCATGTTATACTCGTTTCATGTTCGTTATATCGGTATACTGTTCACTGACATTATATATCCTGTTATACCGGTATTCTGGTTACACATGTTGACGTTATTACCCACCGAGTTATCCCAATAGTCTAGGTAACATGTACATTAAATAATCTGGATAATCTAAATAACCTTATATTAAACAACTTACACTGGGATTAGAAAAATTGATGGAGGAGACAGCGTCTGTATTTTGGGTGGACCTAGGATTTAGGTTACGCAGCCGAAAGAGGGTTCCATTGTAGGGTTCCCATGGGGTGACTGGCACCCCATCCTGTTCCTATTCCTATTATACATGTACCTAACCTGTTTTACATGTTCCTGACTATCTTGCGGTAGGTCCTGATTCAGTGCCAGGAGTCTGGGCCGTGGTCCCGGGTATGCACGGGACCCACCTAAAACACAGACAATGTCTCCAACCGATCACTTTCAATAACTGAGGACCTCGATTGGCACGTATAATAGGCATAGTATGGGATGCGTCTATTACATGTGGCAGTTGGTGTTCGCTGACATAATTAATAATAAAAACTGAATTCTTTCGTTGACATTATAAACTGAACCTGACATCTGCTTCTATGTTATGATAGACCTTGACTATACTCATGACCTGAAGTACCCCTGATTATATCACGATTGGTTTAGTTACTATTCATTTATTACTTGGCATGTATTCTAACCTTAGCATTTATATCTTTCTTTCATAATATGCTTTCACGTTACATGCATGTGCACCTTCCTATTTTATTTTACCACTCACTAGGTCGCTTATTGACGACCCTGGATTTGCACGTCTAGAATTTTAGACATCATCTTATATTGTTCAGGTATTCGTGTGATCGTACGCGTTATTAGGAGCTGGAGTCTCTCTTTTCTTGATTTTAGGTATTCTTACTCTTTTATTCATGTTATTTCCTGATTTCATCTTTATCGCATCCATTTGTCATTTCTCTTTCCTTTATACATCTGCTATCATTGTGTTAGATATTTATATGTCATATTGCAGTGATATTGATTTATCATGGTAGATTTTATAGCTTGTTCAGGTTATTTTAGGCTTAGCGTATGTGCGTGGGTATTTTTCTCACGAACATATGTCGCCGACCTTCGTCGCGTCTCCGATTCAGCGTATTTTGGGAAGGGGGCGTGATAACTACCATGAGATCTATCCTTCAGTCTCATAGTAGTCTTTTCCAGCAGTCATGCCTATATACTCATGAACAGAATAGGGTAGCCGAGTACAAGCATCGTCACATACTTAAAGACTGCTCGTGCTATGCTGATATCTTCTTCTATTTCTCGCATTTTCTGGGCAGAGGCTATTCTCACCTCTATCAACCTTATTAACATCACCCCATCATCTGTCTTGTTTGGCAAGACACCCCATGAGCATTTCTACACTTCTCTTCTCGACTATAGCATGCTCCGCACATTGGGTGTACTTGCTGCGTCCTTCCTCCGATTGAGCGCACTAAGCTATCTGCCCGATCAGCTAAGTGCATCTTATTTGGTATTAGTTCTGAGCATAAGGGTTATCGCTGCTATGATTTCTTGGTACGTCATCTTCTTATATCCCATCATGTCTTCTTCGTTGAGGACTCTCCTTATTTTTCTTCTTCATCTCAAGATGCACACTTTTTGTCGCTACTTGATACACCATCTGTTGAGTCTTTTAGATTTTCTATTGATCTGATCCTTTTAGCTCTTATTGTATCTATTCCTCTAAATGATCATTCTGGTACAGTCCCCGCTGCTATTATACCGACACTAACTTTAAACCATGAGGATCTCTCGGTTACTATGATGTCACCATCCACTCCATCACCACCACCTCCTTCCACCACTACCAGCTCTCCGTCGCTCAAAGCACCCACAAGCCATCTACCCGACTTACCCCTGGTTGTACTAGTCCTCCTGACCAGTTTAGTTTTGCTAGTACCATATCTTTTTCATCACAGTTCCAGGCCTTTCTTGCCCCCATACATACTACTTGTGAGCCCAATTCTTACCGGAAGGCGGTTTAATACCTCGAGTGGAGAGAGGCCATGGCAGATGAATTTCGGACATTTCAGCAGACTGATACTTAAGATATTATTCCTTGTCTGGAGGGTGTTAAACCTGTGAGTTGCAAATGGATCTTCACGGTCAAACATCGACCTGATGGTACCATTGAGCGGCACAAGGCTTGCCTTGTTGCCAGAGGATTTACTCAGGAGCATGGGATTGACTACGATGAAAAGCACTTGTTGCTCAGATGATCACAGTTCGTACTTTACTGGCAGTAGCTGCAGTTCGACATTGGCCCTTTATCAGATGGGTGTGAAGAATGCCTTTTTTCACAGCTCATTGACTGAGGATGTATATATGCAGCCACCCTCAGGTCTTACTATACCCCCAGGTCATATTTGTCATCTTCATCGCGCTATATATGGTTTCAAACAAGCTCCACGAGCTTGGTTTGAGTGTTTTAGGTGGGCCCTTATATCGTTTGGTTTTCAGCAGAGCACGATGGTTGTTTTTAGGATAGCCTTCATGATAACCCACATGATGGTTTCTAAGAGAGTTTTCAGGATCACTCTCTATTTGTGTGGATTTCGCCGCAGGGGCGTGTTATTCTATTGTTGTATGTTGATGATATGAGGTGCTAACACTGCAGGTATTACTAATTCTGAGAGATACCTTCATCATCAGTTTCAGATGAAGGACCTTGGTTATTTACAGTACTTTTTAGGTTAGAGATAGCTCAGGCTGAGCGGAGGATTTTTATTTCATAGCAGAAATACACATATGATATTATTGACGTTGCTGCACTTATAGACACTAAGATAGCAGATACTCCACTAGAACTTCATTCGATGCTCCTTCCTTTAGATGACTTACCACTTGCATATCCTACTAGGTATCGTCAGCTAGTTGGTAAACTTGTATGTCTCTGTTTGATGAGACCACATATTGCCCATGCAATCAACATTATCAGCCAGTTTGTATCTGCACCACACTCTGCTCACTATAGTGCTCTTCTTCAGATTCTCAGATATCTTAGAAGTATCATCACTCGATCAATATTCATATCATCCACTTTTTTATTAGAGCTTCGAGCTTATTCCGAAGCTGACTGGCTGGTTGCCCGTACACTCGCCACTCTTCCACCTGTTTATGCTTGTTCCTTAGTGATTCACTGATCTCGTTAGAAAGCAAGAAGCAGTATGTTGTTTCATGTTCCAGTTGCGAGGCTGAGTTCCGGGCTATGGCTACTACCACCAGAGAGATTGTTCATGTGAGGAGACTTTTAGCAGACTTTGGCGTTTTCTTGCAGAACCTACACCTCTTACTTGTGACAATCGGAGTGCTATAAAGATTGCCATCAATTTAGTCTTTCATGAGAGGATGAAGCACATTGAGATCCAATACTACTTTAGTCGTCAGCGTTTCACTTCAGGCACTATATCACTCCCATATATTTTCTCAGAGGAGCAGATTGTGGACTTCTTTACGAAGTAACATACTACAGCGAGATTTGGAGTCTTGTTGGGCAAACTCATGTTGTTTGACCCACCATGAGTTTGAAGGGGTTGTTAAGAATAATATTAAGATTAGAATACATATTGTATTAGAACTGCATTAGGGGTATAGTTTTTATTATTAGGCAACTGTACTCTCTATACATATGAGCATTGGCTTCACCATCAATAATCATTGTGAATTTTCCCTTTCGCAATTACTGTAACATTAACAATAAAGTTCACACATGTCACAAATGCAAGATAAAGTGCTGGTCTCATTAGTTTTTCAGATCTAACTTACTGGATACAACTCCTGTTATGTTTCGAACCAATAGGCCTAGACCCATATTGTGTAAATTTGGCAGTTCGACAAGATGGCAGCCTGTTGATAAATCGGTCCCTCCCTCTTTTTTTTCCCCTTGTTTCTTCTATATATAATGTACAGTCCTCGATCTTCCTTTTGATGGAATCTCTTCTAATGAGCTGGGAGAAGATAATATCATAAGCTTTCCCTGTCGTGGTTGTGAATCTAATGGCTTCAACTTCACATGCTTCTCTAATTAATCTTGGAGAAAATAGTGTGTCATGTTTCCAACCTTTTGGCGTTACTTATAGATGATTAGAATGTGACTTTGCTATTTGCTATTGCTAGAACTATAGTCTTCACGGGATTCTCTTTATTGATTTTGAAGAAAATGATGTGCATGCATCAAATCTGTTATTGTCAGCTAGATGCTTAGAGAATGTGCGCATTTGCTATTGCTAGATTTTATAGGCTTTATGCAATTTTTTTTGTTCTACCACAATGTCTCCAAATCAATGTCCTGCACCTCCTTTACCTGGTCTAATTTTTTTTTTTTCATGTATGACTGCTTGTCACCACCATATGTAATTCTTTGATCTTTAGAATCACTTGAATTTTTTTGTCCGAAATAATTACTTGAACTGTTTCATTCCATTAATCCTACATTTCTCGTGATGATTTTGTCGAAGGCAACCTGCACTACTGCTGATGACACTGATTGTCATTAGTGGAACAAAAGCTGTTGCACTATTAGTCTGCAATTATAGTTTCTCGAGCATGTCATTTTCTTTCAGTTATACTAATCTATAAGCCCAAACAGTTCGTATTAACTTTTTATTTCAATTTAAAAATGTCATGCAAAGGGAGCTAGGTCAAGGTATCTGTGAACACTAATAATCACAAATTGTATTTCATGCCAGGCAATTGACATCAGAAGGCAAATTTTGGAGCTTGATACTTCATACCACTGCAAGTATGTTTCAATCTAGTTATTTATTAGAGATTTTGAAGATTTCTGCTCTCGTGCTTCCGAGCTGCGAGAGAGATCCGAAGGAGCACCATTGTTTACGGTTGCTGAGTCTCTTCAATCCACCAAAACTGGTCTCCCTGAGGAAACCATTGGTGTCATGCTCGGTGCGGAGGAAGTCTTTGATGTGGAGAACTTGAATACCTCTGGTACAAATGCTCATCAAGATGAGTGGTAAATCCTCTGATCTAGGATCTGAAGAAAGGGTTTGATTGTATAAGTTATTGCCATAATCATCAACTTTATACACTTTACTTTGTCGAAGTAGCAGATTCATGGTGGCTTCGGTTATTCATTTTCGTTATGATTAGTCTTGTAAATAGTAGACGTCCCCTGCAGTATGTTCAGGTGTATCAATCTGTAAAATTACATATACGTAAATATGCTTCTGTACATGATTTACATCACCATACTTTTTGGTGACTGGAAATTAGGAAACTTAATTACATGAAGAATTTCGATAAATTGTGTACTTGCAGTTGTCCAAAAGATGCGCAATAAACATTGTCATGTGTATATATTTCAAGATTAGGTATGTATCACTTATGCTGTCAATTTTAACCATGGCAAAACTTGAGAGATGTATGCAGTTGTTGGTTTGATATTAGCAGGCACCTATACAATCAGGCAGGGGACATAGAATTAGGCCAATGATGTAGACCTTGTTCTCTGCCTAGTTCAATTCAAAATTCTTTTACCCTGTTGGAAGCTCTGTGAAGTTGGGATTTTGAGACCAGATCTGAGTTAAAGATCTGATTTTATGCACCCTTGTATATTTTATGGCACATGGCTTGAAGGATTTCAAGCCACTGTGAACATAAATTTGTGAACCAACTTGGTGGGCAGACCCATGACCTAGTGCTTGACTCAGTGGCTTGAATAATTTATACACAGAAATCTCCAAACCATGCTCTTTTCTATCTAAAGCAGACTCCTTGGATGCTCAAATCACACAGCTAGTGTGCCCTTCTTGTTCTTTTTAGCAATTCTCAAACAAATAGCATTCTGCAGGCTATAGATCTTGTCAGTACAAGGCAGAGCTGAGCAGGGCTATGTGGATGTTGAACCAAACATATTTAAAACACAAGTTATTCATATAATATACAGCATGAATATTTTGACTCAAATCAAGTTGATTTTAATCTAGTCTCTACATTGTCTTATGTTAGGATGTTATACATGTTTTACTTAAAAAGATGCAATAGATACTCCTGTGGTAACATGGTAACAATTATTATTAGCTTCAGAGTCTTGAGTTGCTTACTATGTAAATCTTTCTATTAATAATGGCAAAGAGATTTTCTATTACAATACAACATCCATCATATGACTTCACTTATAATCTATGGAGACTAATAGAGATCAATGGAGGTTTATGATCCTATTCATACGTATGCACAACAGAAGTACAAATTAATAACTATTAAGTAATAATTCTCTTTTTTAGAGATTCTTTCTTTGTTCACGACTCTTTTTCATTTAATATTAAGAATTTTTCTTCTCTTTGTGATGCCTTCTTCAATAGTCTTTCTAGATTGCTTCTAAAACACGAAAATACATGAAAGTAAGGGAGGAGCAAAATCTTGAGTTTTCAAGATTGGTTCCTATTTTGGTTTGTTTCAATCCTCATGCATCCCATTACAAAATCCATGTGAGTCAAACTTCATCAAGGCATGAAGTGGTTTACTTCACTTAATGCTTAAGACATATATCCTTCTCCATAACCAAGTAGTTGACATCAACGTACTCAGAGAAAAAGATTAAAAAGAGTAGTTGACATCAAAATACAATCTTCGCTTAATGCTTAAGACATATATCAGTTTATTTTCTCTTTTTTTTTTTATTTTTTGTGTTTTTTATGAACTGTCTTATTTTTCTGATTTTCTATGTGTAATTACATGGTGGTTGTTGTGTTCTTTTGGTTGTTGTGATTTCTTTTGCTTGTTTAATAAGACTAAAGAGAGGGTTAGTGTTACAATTAGTGGTCCCTTGAGCTAATTCTAAACAATTATAGCGTAAACAAATAGTGTTAGTGGTCCCTGGTGCCCTGTCATCTTGCCTAAAGTTTCTTTATACTGCTACTTGTATGTAATTTTTTTCAAATTATGAAGACTTTGTGCTCTATTTTGTATGGAAGAAGAGTTTGTTACCATCAGTTTTGAAATTTACAATGATTATTAGAGTTGAACTTTGTTAATTCTGTTTAATATAGATATAATATTTTTGTTAATATTGGAAAATGAATAGAAGGTGTGCGGGGGTAAGTTTTGTCCTCTTTGTATGCTGCAATAAAATAAAATGAAAAAGATGTATGAGTTAGCTTAAATATTGTTAGTATAGTATATTAGTTCATTCAAATAGCTGGTTGTTGGAGGAGAGACTACATTGAGGAAGGTGATGCCATGCCAAGTGTCGTCGAAGACCGCCAGGAAAGTCGATGAGGAAAGGCAAAGGGACAGCGGCAGAAAAAGGCAGCAGCAGTAGAGACAGAGTGTCGGTCGACCGGTCCGGTCGACCGACGTGCACAGCGTGCACAGGAATTGAGCGGTCGACCGGCCCGGTCGACCGGAACCCTCTGTCTGCAGAAGACAGAACTCTCGGGTTTGCGCGGTCGACCGTCCCGGTCGACCGGAAGCCCTTGACTGACAAACCCCAACTCTCGGGTTTTCCGGGTCGACCGGTCCGGTCGACCGGTATTGGAGAATTGGGAGGTCGGTCGACCGTCCCGGTCGACCGACACGCGGGTTCTGGGTTTTTTTGCTGATCCGTTGTATGAGGTATTTAAGTCTAAATGTTTTTTAGGGTATGGAATACCTGCGAAATTGTATTTGCTCTAGTACTCTTGCATTCAAAGAGACCTAGAGTGATTTTGTATTCATCTTCCTAAATAGTAAATCTCTCCATTGATTGCCCCGAGGACGTAGGCACGTTGGCCGAACCTCGTTAGATCTGTTGTTTGAGATTGGGTGATTCTCTTCTTGATTGTGATTGATTTCATTGTGAGAGGAGATCTGAGGATTCTCTGTTTGGTTCGTTGTTGTGATTTGTTTGCGAGCACAACAAGTGGTATCAGAGCTTTCAGGTTACGCTTGGGATATTCTGAGGATTCGAAGGGCTTCAGATCTGATCATGTGGAGATCGTGTGTCGATCTCAGGTCAGAGGTATTGGTGTTCGAAGAGATCGTGTGTCGATCTCAGGAGGACGCAAGGAGGGCTCGTTGAATCTGTGTTTGGAGTAGATCCGGTAAGAAACTCGATCTAGGGTTTCAAGAGGCAGGTAAAAATCCCATTTTTATCTGAGTAGAGATTTATTCCAATTTGGTTATTCTTCCGCATAAATAGAGAATCAAAAGAAGACCTCAATGGCAGAAGAAACTACTTCTATTAAAACAATGAATCACTCAAGGATTGAAGTTGTTAAGTTCAATGGAACCAATAATTTCGGGATGTGGATGTGTGAGGTTATGGATGCATTGAATGCACAGAACCTCGAGGACACGCTCCTATTGGAGAAGAAGAAGATCACTACCACTGATGAGGAGTGGGCGAAGATGAACAGGTCGGCATGTGGCTTGATACGTTCATGCTTGTCACAAGACATCAAATATCTTGTACAACATGAGACGTCAGCGAAGAAACTGTGGAATACTCTTGAGAAGAAGTACCTGACAAAGAGTGTGGAGTCTAGGTTGCAGCTTAAGAGTAAGCTGTATCAGTTCAGGATGCAGAGGGGAAGCACAGTAAACGAGCACATCAACCGATATACGAAGCTTCTTACAGACTTGCTAAATGTGGATGTCACTGTAAGTGAGGAAGACAAGTCAGTCATTCTCCTGAACTCACTCCCACCGGAGGAGTATGAGACATTCACTATGACATTCATAAATGGAAGGCAAACCTTAGTTTATGATGAAGTGTCGTCAGCACTGATGAGTTATGAGACAAGGAAGAATGAGAGACATTCTGGTCGGTCTAGTTCATCAGCGGAGGCTTTGGAAGTAAGAGGCAGGAGTTCATCGAGGAAAGACAAGGAGGTGAGAGGAAGATCGAAGTCTAGGTCGGGCTTCAGGGATCTTAAGAAAAATCAGTGCATGTTCTGCAAAGAGATTGGGCACTGGAAGGTTGACTGTCCAAAGTACAAGGGGAAGAAGAAGGAATCAAAGTCTGAGGCAAATCTGGCAAGAGTGACAAAGGCTGCAAGCGGTAAATCACATGCAGATGGATCAGATTCAGATTCTTCCGTGTTCTCCTTTTCAGTGACTACTCCCATCGTAGGCTACTCGGGGGATAACGAGTGGATCCTGGACACAGGTGCTACATATCATGTATGCCCTAATCGAGATTGGTTTACCAGTCTTGAGAAGTTGGAGGGGTGTTCGGTCGTCATGGGCGATGATCATCCGTGCATCATGGAGGGTGTAGGCACTATTCCGATCAGGATGTTTGATGGGATGGTGAGGGAGCTGAAAGAAGTGAGATATGTACCTCAGCTGAAGAGGAACTTGATCTCAGTAGGAGCTTTGGAATCATTGGGTCTTGGAGTGTCTATTAAAGAGGGAGTCCTTAAAATGACAAAGGGTTCAATGGTGGTGTTGAAGGCTGATCGCCGGAGCAACTTGTATTACTTGAAGGGTAGTACAGTGACAGGACATGTGGCAGCTTCTACCAGTCAGAAGGAAGATCTAACCCAGCTATGGCACATGAGGCTGGGACATGCAGGGGAGAAATCAATGCAAACTCTTGTGAAGAAAGGGTTGCTGAAGGGTGCTGAGACCTGCAAGCTGGATCTATGTGAACATTGCATCATCGGCAAGAAGATCAAGGTGAAGTTTGGCACAGCTTCACACTGCACGGAGGGTATTCTTGACTATGTTCACACGGATGTATGGGGACCTACCAAGACTGCATCAATTGGAGGTAACCACTATTTTGTGTCATTCATTGATGACTACTCTAGGCGCTGTTGGGTGTACACTATGCGACACAAAGGTGAAGTCCTAGAGCTGTTTGTGAAGTGGAAGGCTAATCTGGAGAGAAGCACAGGAAGGAAGGTCAAGGTTCTCCGTTCTGACAATGGAGGGGAGTACAAATCAGATCCGTTCCTACAGCTATGCCTTGATGAGGGCATAGAGAGACACTTCACAGTACCGGAGAATCCGCAACAAAATGGGGTGGCTGAGAGGATGAACCGGACTTTGCTAGAGAAGGTTCGGTGTATGCTATACAATGCAGGACTGCCAAAGAAGTTCTGGGCTGAAGCTTTGGGGTATGCATGCCATCTTGTGAATAGGTTGCCGTCATCTGCAATAGGAGGAAAGACTCCTCTGGAAGCTTGGTCAGGAAGGACTGCTCAGGATTATGATATGCTAAGGGTCTTTGGATGTCCAGCCTACTACCACGTCAAAGAAGACAAGTTGGACCCGAGGGCAAAGAAAGGGGTGTTCGTTGGCTTCAAGCGAGGAACCAAGGGGTTCAAGATTTGGAACCAAAAGGACAACAAATTCATAATCAGCAGAGATGTCACATTCGATGAGGCTTCACTGATGAGGCCTACGGTCTCTAAGCAGGTGGAGACCAGCAAGACTAAGGAGCTATTGCAGCAGGTGGAGAGTGATGCAGATCCACCATCTCTAGAGGATTCAGTATCAGTGAGAATCATTCCTGAGGTGACACAGGGAGGTGATCAAGTTGCAGAAGAAGATGCTGAAGTTGTTGAAGAGGGTCAGGAGCAGGACATGGATACCGTTCCAGATCCCACTGCAGTTGAAAGACCAAGGAGGAATACTAGGAGACCTGGTTGGCTCACCACTGATATGGTCGTCGCGTATGCACTTCCAGTTGTTGAAGAGGCTATTCCATCTACCTTCAGGGAAGCTGAGATCAGTTCGGAAGCAGAGAAGTGGAAAGAAGCCATGAATGAAGAGATGAAATCTCTTTACAAGAACAACACATGGGAACTCACCAAGTTGCCAAAGGGGAAGAAGGCCATAGGGTGCAAGTGGGTATTCGCTAAGAAGCAAGGATCTTTTCAAGAAGATACAGTGCGCTACAAGGCAAGGTTGGTGGCTAAAGGCTACGCTCAGAGAGAAGGGATCGACTATAACGAGGTGTTCTCCCCAGTTGTTAAACACTCGTCTATTCGGATCCTATTGGCCTTGGTGGCGCAGAATGAGTTGGACCTTGACCAACTTGATATCAAGACCGCCTTTCTCCACGTCGATCTTGAGGAGGAGATCTATATGACTCAGCCCACAGGTTACAAAGCTGCAGGGAAGGAAGAGTTAGTATGTAAGCTACAGAAATCGCTGTACGGTTTGAAGCAGTCTCCTAGACAGTGGTACAAGCGATTTGATAGCTTCATCAGGAAGAAGAAGTACACACGAAGCCATTTCGATCCATGTGTGTACTACAACAAGTTACCATCAGGTGAATATATCTATCTACTTCTTTATGTAGATGATATGCTGATTGCTTCTAGGTCGAGATCTGCTATTGATTCTCTGAAGAAGATGTTATCGTCAGAGTTCGAGATGAAGGACCTGGGGGAAGCAAGGAAAGTATTGGGCATGGAGATCACAAGAGACAGGAAAGCTGGCAGGATCAGTTTGACTCAGAAGGGCTATCTGGAGAAGGTACTGCAGAGGTTTAATATCGGGAAGGATACTAAGTCTGTTAGTACACCAATGGCGCCGCATTTCAAATTGTCAGCGAAGATGTCTCCAAAGAGTGTTCAAGAACGTGAGCATATGTCTCATGTTCCATATGCCAATGCGGTGGGTAGCTTGATGTATGCGATGGTGTGTACGAGGCCAGATATTTCACAGGCAGTCTCCATGGTGAGTCGATACATGCATGATCCTGGACAGGGTCATTGGGAAGCTGTGAAATGGATTATGAGGTACATCAAGGGAACTGTTGATGTAGGCCTGGTATTCGAGAAGGACAACACCGGAAAGCAGGAATGCATAGGTTATGTGGATTCAGACTATGCAGGTGATCTTGACAAACGCCGGTCGACGACGGGATATGTCTTCATATTCTCACAGGCACCGGTGAGTTGGCGCTCCACACTTCAGTCTACCGTCGCGTTGTCGACCACAGAGGCTGAATATATGGCTTTGACAGAGGCCATGAAGGAGGCAATCTGGCTTCAGGGATTGCTTGATGATCTGGGCGTGGAACAGGATATTTTGAAGATAAACTGTGACAGCATGAGTGCCATCTACTTGGCAAGGAACCAGGTCTATCATGCAAGGACGAAGCATATTGATGTCAGGTATCACTTTGTACGGGAGATTCTAGAAGAAGGTGACATTGACTTGTTAAAGATTCACACTTCAGAGAATCCGGCCGATATGCTAACAAAGGTGGTGTCGGGGGTGAAGTTTGCACACTACAAAGACTTGCTCCAAGTCCTTCAGGTAGAATGAGCTTGCTGAAGCTCATTTGGGTGAACTACAGACGGCTTGATCCCTTGGGCAAGGGGTACGTAGGCAACCGGTTGGTGCAGCCGCTATCGAGTCGGAATTCGGCTCAGATTTGGAAATCTTCACCGAGGTGGAGAATTGTTGGAGGAGAGACTACATTGAGGAAGGTGATGCCATGCCAAGTGTCGTCGAAGACCGCCAGGAAAGTCGATGAGGAAAGGCAAAGGGACAGCGGCAGAAAAAGGCAGCAGCAGCAGAGACAGAGTGTCGGTCGACCGGTCCGGTCGACCGACGTGCACAGCGTGCACAGGAATTGAGCGGTCGACCGGCCCGGTCGACCGGAACCCTCTGTCTGCAGAAGACAGAACTCTCGGGTTTGCGCGGTCGACCGTCCCGGTCGACCGGAAGCCCTTGACTGACAAACCCCAACTCTCGGGTTTTCCGGGTCGACCGGTCCGGTCGACCGGTATTGGAGAATTGGGAGGTCGGTCGACCGTCCCGGTCGACCGACACGCGGGTTCTGGGTTTTTTCTGCTGATCCGTTGTATGAGGTATTTAAGTCTAAATGTTTTTTAGGGTTTGGAATACCTGCGAAATTGTATTTGCTCTAGTACTCTTGCATTCAAAGAGACCTAGAGTGATTTTGTATTCATCTTCCTAAATAGTAAATCTCTCCATTGATTGCCCCGAGGACGTAGGCACGTTGGCCGAACCTCGTTAGATCTGTTGTTTGAGATTGGGTGATTCTCTTCTTGATTGTGATTGATTTCATTGTGAGAGGAGATCTGAGGATTCTCTGTTTGGTTCGTTGTTGTGATTTGTTTGCGAGCACAACACTGGTTAGATAGTAGTAATGTTAAGATTAGCCTTCCTGATTCAAACAACATAAGCATTTATATCATGACATTAGATAATGTAGAAACAAAAATAAGAAACAATTACATTCGTAAAAAAATCCTTATTATATCATGTAGAATAGAGTCCAAAATTAAGACTTGATGGAGAGAGAGGGTAGAAGAAACGTAGAATATAATTCAAATTAGGACCATATCTTCAAGATGATGGGAGAATAATAGGATTTATCCCTGCAAACTTGAGCAACAATGTTATTGTTGGATGAAGTTTCGCATTACCAAAGAACACATTCTTGCACTTATCATACAAAAATGGTGCCCTTCCTTCTTCCCAGTACCTCCCACACTGACAAGATGGTGAAGAATGAAGAGATCCTCTACACTAGCTGGGAAAGCAAGGCTGTTGGGGGTTTTAACTTAACCATCTTTTTGTGTATTGTGTTGTGAATGAGAGGAGAATGAGAGGAGGTCCTTATATAGAGTTTGAAAGTGTGGCTACTGTTTTGAGGGCTACTTGTGAATTAGAGTGGATTGAACTGGCTATTCTCATGATCATGTACAATATTGATTGTGACATTTCATCTTCAATTTGAAATTTGTTGCTATGTGAGAAAACAGTAACATGAAGATAGAGTTCATTAATTGGATTCTCACATGCAGAAAAATACAAAATATGGGTGAAGAGGGAGGAGTCTTAGCTAAAGATGAATCTAATGAACGTGTACTCTTTTTACAGTGTTACCAAGTCTACCAGTGATCTTTTTTAAAGCTAAAGAATCTATCAATGACTGTCAGAATTTTTTTTAAAGCTTCTTTAAGCTAATTAATCTATACTTATAGTTATAACCAATGTATTGTCTATCAAGTAGAATGAGAATTTTTGTGTTTGCATGTTTAAGTAATTTAAAATTAAAAGTAATTCCTATGTATCAGTTAGAATGAGATTCTTACCTATAGAAGAGTAAAAATAATGTGGCTCAGTTCATTAGATTCTTAGTTAGAGAAGAATATACAAAATGTCCTATAGTTGAAAATCTATCAATGTCTGCCAGTTATTTTTTTTAAATCTTCTTTATTTATGATATAGGAAGAGAACCAAGACAGTAGGTCAATTTTGAGACACAGTTGTTGACAGCTAAAAATCAGTTGTCGACAGCCCATTTTTGTTGTCGACAGACAGCTTCGACAGGGTTTTCCCAAGAGTTGAGTCACTATAGTCCAATTGACAGGCCTATTCAGTTATCGACAGACCTGCTGCATAATAGGGTATTTGACTTTGTTTAGGATTCAGTTCTGAGTCCAAATTTAAATTCTGATTAGATTTATCTTTCCTTATTTTGAATTGTAAATTTAGGCAGTACTCAAAGATAGATTAGGACTCTTTTAATTCTTTATAGGTTAAAGTTTCCTAGTGAGAATAATACACTTTTGTAAGCCTATAAATAGGTCCTTGTACATTTATCGAATATTGATTAATAAAATTGAAAATTGTCTCCAAATTGCTTGAGGATTCAAGTTATGTCTTGCTCGTGGATTCGAGTAAATCGCTCGTGGATACGAGTGTCGTGTTCGTGGATTCAAGCATAATTCCTACTTGAAAGTCTTCAAGATTCGTGAGCACTAGAACGAGATCTAGCCGGCGTCGTTCGTCTTCCTCGCTTCCTGCATCAATTGATATCTGAGCTATGACTACTTTCTGACTGTGACAAAAGACGACGATGGATTGTAAGGCCTTTCTATAAGGATGGACACTGCTCGAAGTAGGGACAACACTATTAAAAGGATGCCTCTCAGGACTGATGATCAAAGTCTGGCCGATGGTATATATCAAAACGAACATGATCGTCAATCGTATCAACCACCACCATTTCAATCACCACGACATCATCCACCATCAAGGTATCCTTGACAACATCCTCAATTGAGTAAATTTTTCTATGAAGAGGAATTATGCTATCCAACCTATCAATACAATGATGATTATAAAGATGAAAGGATGGCCTATGAAAGACGTAGGGGATTCTCTAATCCTAACCCTAATAGGAAAGGTCGGTTTCCTAACCCTAATAGGAGGAACATGCTTCCTAATTTTATCCGTGATCAAGGAGGACGATATTCAAATCTTGATTTTATTCCTTCTTTTGATGGGAATCATGATGTTGAGTCAACCTTGCTTTGGGTCGAGCAAGTTGATAAGTTGTTTGACATGGAGTATATTCCTATAGAAGACCATGTCGAGTTTGTGGCTCATAAACTTAAAGGAAGGACAGCGGCATGGTGGAATCAATTCAAAACATCTGCATGTACCAAGGCAAACCATGTATAAGAACGTGGAGAAGGATGAAGAGAGTTTTATAAGCTCGTTGCCTTGCTTTAGAGGAAGAAGAGATGGAGAATCGACCCTGACCGTTCATGAGATCTTATCGGTCGAACGAGACGGCCGAGCCACATCAGCAATCATCGATCGAAGAATAGTCAACCAAGAGAGATTCATCATCAACTGGCATACCGATAACCAACAATCAGCTTTTGCCACCTACTCCTATTTCGAAAGAACAAAAGTCAACTTTCATGCTCGTATACAATCAATGCAGTTCTTCGTGGAGCCAAAGGAAGTAGAGAAAGGCATTACTTTAGAAGAAATTTCTCCAACCACTGAAATTCTAGAGGAGGTCGACAAATCACTGGATGAGTGTAAAGAAGTTGGACACGACAAGCTTTTTGAAGCATCACCACTGGTGAAAGATATTCCGCATCAGGTACATCTATTCGTCATGATTTTGAAGACCCTTTCCTGTAGAAGGAAAAATGCCCAAGATAACAGTTCTAAATTCTACATTTATATCACCTACTATCAGCATGTCGGTGCAACATATTCTGCAGGGTATGCCAAATCCCATCTCCATTCGTACTTTGAAAGATCTTCATGGAAGCAAGTCAATGAATTATGAGAGCATGGAGTATGTGTATGGATGGATGATGGAGGAACACCAAACAATTGGCATTGATTATCAACTGATCTGAGATGATAATTACTTTGAAGATTCGATGATGCAACACTATATGGAGTTTAATGAAGATTATCGAAGCGAACCAAGATTTTGGGATCACACTTTACCCCAAGCAGAGTTCGCATACAACAACATGGCTCAAGGTCAACAAGATTTCCTGGTACGCTAAAAGGAATAGATTTTATGGAGAAATCTAATAATATGTACAAGGCAACAGCTGATAAAAAGAGATGAGAGGAATTCTTCGAGGAAGAAGAATGAAGATAGTATATTTAGGGAGAGAAAGAATCTCAACTGAAAGAGTTCCTACCATAAAGCTATATCCAAATTGGAACTTAAGGACGAGTTTTTTTGAAAAGAAAGGGATTGATCTAAGAAGAGAACCAAGGTAGTAGGCCAATTTCGGGCCTCAGCTGTTGACAATCAAAATCAGCTATCGACAACCCAATTTTGTTGTCGACAGGGTTTTCCAGAGAGTTGAGTCATTATAGTCCTGTTGACAAGTCTATTCAGCTCTTGACAGGCCTGCTGCATAGCAGTGTACCTAACTTTGTTTATAATTCAGTTTTATGTCCAAAGTTGGATTCTGATTGGATTTCCCTTTCTTTATTTTGAATTGTAAATTTAGGTAGTACCCAAAGATAGATTAGGACTCTTTAATTCTTTTTGTTATCTTTTAAAAATAGGTTATAGTTTCCTAGTAGGAGTAGTATACTTTTGTAAGCCTATAAATAAGCCGTTGTATTCTTATTTTGAAATCATCTTTTATAGATATTAATTAATAAAATTGATAATTCTCTCTAATTGCTCGTGGATTCGTGTTGTTATCTCTTGCTCGTGAATTCGAGTAAATCGCTCGTGGATTCGAGTGACGTGTGTAAGTACATTGTAATACCCCGTTCCCGGAATACGTACTTAGTTGCGTATTCAGATTTTTGATCATATTTTCGATTTGTTTCCTGTATTTATTTTTGTATTATGAATTCCTTATATGATTGTTTTGTCTTGAATTTGGATTCGTGGTCTTGGAGTCAGCCCTAGTCTGAACCGAAGGCCCGATCCTAGAGTATTACTCGATTTAGACATTCTGATAATTAGAATTGACCGATTTTAGTTTTAAATATCATTTTCCAATATTATATATTTTCTATAATTTTCTAGATTTTTCTGGAATTAAAATGAAAGTCTTCAAAACCGGTGTCGGCCAGTTCCGTTGACCGATTCCCGGATTTTTATTTCACAATCAGCTAGGAATTTCTAGAAGGTCCTTTAGGCATTATTCCTTAGAATCATATTTTCTACCTACATTCTTTTTCTGAGGATTTTATGATTTTATGAAAATTCCATCGGAGTCGGTAGGTAACTGATTCCGGGATTTTTAGTTTTAAAACTATAAAGTATTTCTTAAAACAGATTTCACTATGATACTTAATATTATATTCTTGATTTTTGATAATTATTTCGGGTCGTTCCGAGATACTTGAATTTCGGACGATTCCGGTATTTTCCCGAAAGATTTCCGCATCCGCAACTGAATCCGGGAATCCGCCACTTTCATTATTTTCATTTTCCCTTCCAAGAAAATATCTTCTCTTTTCTAATTTCTTTTCCTTTTTCCTTTTCCTTTAATTCTCTTCCTTCCTTCCCAAGCCACACACTTTTCCAATTTTCCAAAATTCCAAATTCCATTTTTCTTCCACCAACTTCCTCATTAAATGCCCTCTTTTTCTCTCTCTTCCTTGGCCGGCCAAGTGGCCAAAAGAGGGACACTCATCCCCTCCTCCACTTTGCAAAAACCCCCCTCTCTTCTATCTTATTTGCACCTCCTTCACAAATCCAAAACCCTATAAATATCTTTCCTTTACATTTCATTTCCTTTTTTCATTTTCTCTTCACCAAGAGCCAAACCCTAGCCACCTCCATCTCCTTCATCTCCACCACCACAACTACTCCAACCTCTTCCCTTCATCTTCCTCCTCCTTCATCTCCATGGGAAACACCACCAAGGTCATCTTCTTCCTCCTTCATCTCCATGGAAGCCACCACAAGGTCATCAACTCCAACAAGACCTCATCTTTTTCTTCATCATCAACTTCCATCAATACCATCATCACTCCATCATCAACTCCTCCTTTTGGTGAGTAATTTTACTTACCTAGACTTGATTAATTCTTAGGATACTTGTATTTTCATATCATGTATACTTGGGACTTCAAATCATGCCATTTGATTATCAAACACACAACCATAGAAATCTGTTCTGTATGCTGTTTCCAGTCGATTAGTCGACTAGACCTCTAGATTAGTCGACTAGAAAACCCTAGTTGAAACGTAACCTTTCTGGAAGCACAGTTTTAGTCGACTAGACCAAATTACCAGTCGACTAGAGACCCTTAGTCGACTACACCCTTGACCCTAGTCGACTAACCTTTCCTGAACCAGAAACCCAAACTTTCTGTAACTCAGTCTTAGTCGACTTAGAATATCTGTTAGTCGACTTGAGATGACTATTAGTCGACTACTCCCTTGACCCTAGTCGACTAACTTTTCCTGAAACCAGAACCCAACTCTCTGGAACCCAGTTTTAGTCGACTATACCAGACTGTTAGTCGACTAACCCCTTTATTAGTCGACTACTCTTTCCACCTAGTCGACTAACTTTGGCTGTTTGTCTTAGTTGATTTCTTTCTTGAATAGGAACCTTATCCTATAGACTTACATCACATATTGGTACTACTTGACTTGCCTCTTGACAAACATCATCTTACCTTCTCTCCTTCTCTCTCCTCTTCTCTCTACATATTTATATCAGGTTTTGTGGCGCATCCCGAACTTCCGTGGATTTTGGATCTTTTGGCATATTGGTGATTTAGGCGAGTAGTCTCGCTCTTCGCTCTTCTCTATTTGATATCCCGTTTCGTCGGGACGATAAGTATTTCGCTTCTTATTTCCATATTCATGTATTGCACTACAATTGCTTGTATTATGGTAGCTTCATCTTGTGCTTGTACCTTGCTTATGATATGCTTGTTTCTTCATCATATACCCTGCGTGGCCGACCCTTTGTGGTCGTTGGACTTTGAGTCACTTCCATGTTACCACTTGTCATTACTCAGACCTGTCAGTTGCATGCTTTTATTTAACACATGTATATCACCTGACCATCTAGTGTATTATCACCTGACCACCTGCCATGCTACTATTTGGCAAGACCCTTTAGTTATGCTATGACTTGCCCTGACTACTATCAATCTTTTGCCATGACTTAACCCGACTATTATCAATCCTTTGATATGCTTGGTTGTTTACTAAATATCATCACCCTGTCATGCTATCACTTGACACCCAGCATGATATACTTGACTTGTGATTATCACCTTTACGGGAACTTTACTTTATTATCCTGTATCATGATCAGTGACTTGTATTCCTGCTTTATATGCAGTGACCTGACTATATAGTACTTATGTACTCCTGATTCCTGATCATGTCCATTTCCTGTTATTCCCGTAAAGTGATAATTAAACTAATGAATCCTAAAAAGTACCAACTTGTATTGGGTCGGGGGAAACATGCGGATATCAATATGTGTTCGTGTTTACAGTGGCTTTTAGGAATGTTGTGCAACTCATGTTCCGGTCTGACCTGTGGGCCTCCAGGGGACCGAGGGGAGAGCTGGCTCCCTTATTCCTGTTATGTAAGGGCATACATAAGTCCCTCCTGTTTAGCCTTGCGGCTGGCTTCCGTTTCCATGCAACGGAACAACCCTTGACCGTGGTCCCGGGCATGCACGGGACCCACTGTAAACATAGTTCGTTGATACCCCCGCTAGTTTCCAATAACAACCTTGCTTTACTCGGATATGGATCTATGTGCGTTGGGACGCTAGTTCACATAGCTAGATATCAGGGTAAGACGAGTAATAATAAAGTGTCATAATAACCGGCTCTTTAAGTTGTAAGTAGAGGTATGTGGAATGGGACGCATACTAAAGCCTGCAACTTAAACGGCTATGAATCTGTGATGTGCCTTACCATATTTGTTGTATTGATTTTATTCGAATTTCCTGTTTTATGATTATTATGCCATACCTGTTCATGCCTGCCCTAACCTATCTGCCTCCTGAGTATTTCCTACTTGATATCATTTCTTATATACTTCATTTGTGTTCTAACCCTCCTGTCTTCTGTACTTGACACTTGTGCTCCTCCTGACTCGCCACCTGGCATCCATATTCCTACTCGCCTGGGGAGTTTCACTGACTCCCCTGGATTCTCATGTCCAGGTTTCGGAGCTCGGAGCGTAAGGATCTCCCCCGTTACTGCTCAGAGTGGCGCAGCGGTAGCGTGGATCTCCAGCCGACCGTCCAGAGCCACATCCTTCCAGGCCCCCTGTATGCCTCTCGAGTTTCCTCTTAGCAAACTCGTGAGTGCCCTTTTTCTATTTACTCTTGTACTTTTCCTTGTATACCTGTATGTGAGCTCCCTTTTGTACCATTCACATATGTATATCTTTTGTACTCTCGCATTTGCGCATATCTGTGATGTATTATTATTGTAATATTCATCACCTCTGGTGATAACTCTGTAATTGTATGTATATATGTGTTGGAATGTATAATGCACCATTTGCTTCCGTACTCTGATTCTTGTCTGTACTGATGCTTAGCGTATATACGGGAAGGTACTTCGGACTTACGTATATACGTTGCAGTGACGACCCCGTAATCGCCGGGATCGGGGCGTTACACACCTAGAGGGGGTGAATAGGTGTACGAGCTAATTTAGGACAAATGATGCGAAATTTAAAATTTAATTGCAAACACACTATGTGTGACCAAGAATAAGCCCAAATTCTCCATGAAGGGCTCTGAAACTACTCTTCTAGATTCCTTTAGACTAAGAGTTAAGGTGCTTTAAAAGCTCTCTTGGTTGAACACAAGTGTGGGCACACAAACAATATGAAGCATGTATATGATATAAACAATGTAAGGCAATGCAAGATATAATGAGAGAGAGTTAAAGAGAAAGTCCAAACGCAAACACAAGGATATATTTTGAGGTTCGAGCCACTGCTCTACGTCCCCGCCTTCACACAGAAGGATTTTCACTATGTCCATACAGGACCTTCCACAAAGGAACCTCCACCGAGAAATTACAACTCAATACTAAGAGTACACAACTCCTCTCTCTTAACATAAACCTCTACATAAGAGGTAGGCACTAAGCAAAGAAAGAAATACACTTAATGATCACAAAGATCACAAACAATCTCTTAGTGATCACAAATGATCACAAACAATTTTCTCACAAAACAAAGATCCTAAAGATAGGATTAGAATTGATTGGCTCAAGTATGTGAGAAATCAAAGTGTTTGGAAATAAAACAATAAAGAAAATACTTGAGAAAAACTTCTTAATGGATATATAAAATGAAGAACAAAATAGAATTCCCAAAGACTTGATTTTATTTGATTTTCCAAAACTTTGAAAACAAATAAAGATAGATAATTTTGGCACAAAAATTCTTTTGAAAAATTTGTTAAAAACACTTAAGAAGGTGGGAAAAATTGCACTTGAATGTCTTGGTTAAAACTGGCCTCCAAGGACCATATTTATAGGGTCTGAAAATATAGTCGTTGGGGTCAAGAACAGGTCTAAATTGACCTGTCGGTCAACCGCCCGGTCGATCAGCCAACGGTTAGATTTTTTACCATTGGGTTGTCGGTCGACCGCTCAATCGATTGCCCAAAGACAATTTGCCTGTCGGTCGATCACCCGGTCGACCAAGCCAGAACCAGACAGTCGACTGGTTGACCGGGGCCAGATCCAGAGAGCAAGCTCTCTGGATCGGTCGACCGGCCCAAGGCCAAGGCAATGTACACGTATCTGTGCACATCGGTCGACCGCCTCGTCGATCGATCTCTGATCTGGTTGACCCGGTCGGTCGACTGCCAGCAGGCTCAGAACTGGGATTATAGGGTTTGAAATGTTGGCTTTTAATTACCTATAAAATCTCATAAAATTACATAAATTTCACAAAAAATAAGTTCTTATAAATATTTAAAGTATAAATATGTGTGATCAAAATTCAACACATATTACAAACTATTTGAACTATTTTTGAGGCATGAAAATTAAGCTTTAAACCAAAAACGATATTTTCAAAACTTAGATTTTGAAATGAAAATATGTTTTCTCCAAAACTTGTATAAATACAAAAACATGATATAGAATTTTTTGAGGTATAGTGTGTATGGATAGAATCCAATAAAAGATATATCTATATTTTTGACATTAAATTCAAAACTAAATTTTATTGAAAACAAAACTTAAAACCATGAACTAGAATCATAAAAATAAGTTTTCTACAATATGAATTAATAATGTATATGGATGAAATCCAATACACATTTAAACATGTAAAACTTGTTTTGATTCTATCTAATCATGAAACCATATATATATTCTTGAAAATCCAAAAAATGGTTAAACTGAAACCTAAACAAACTTTTTAACTTGTGTGTGTGTGTGAACTTGAGCATATCAAAACTAGTCTACCTTTAAACAAAATCTAAAACAAAAACTAAAACAAATCAAAACCAAAAGTTTTCTTGTAGATCTTCTTTTCCAAGACGACTCAATCCAAACTTGATCCAAATGAGCTAGATGCGATCGTTGCAAGGTGAGCTCTTGAATCAATACTTGTTTGCTTTGACACTTTGACTGTGAATCTCTTGTTGAAGTCAAATCTCTACTAGGATCTTGATCAATAACTGAAACTATTTAAACACAAGATTATTTACAAACTAGCCTTCATAAGTTAATCATCATAAAAACTAAGGTGAAGGGCCTCTGGGCCAACAAAATATTCGTGGATTCGAGCACAATTTCAAACTGAAATTCTTCAGGATTCGTTGGCGTTAGAACAAGATCTAGCCAGCGTTGTTCGTTTTTCCCGCTTCCTGCGTCAATTTGTAATCTTAGTATTATCTATGAGCTAGAATTATAATCTTTCTCTATGTTTAAGACTACTATCTTGATTAAGAGATGATTTGTCTAATAATATTGTTGTATGCTTAAGTAATTTAACTTCAAGAGTAACAATTGTCTATTAGTTAAAGTCTGATCTTAGTTTGAAATTGCAATTTGGTTTATTTATTAATGAGTTTGAAATGATTTCACTTTCAGGTTATGGCAGGAACGTCTAAATTAGTGAGGATCTATTATATGAGAAGAAAAGTTAGCTAATTATCATGTTGAAGATGGAAAAGATTACAATGGAGAAGAAAAGAGACACCTTTACATAGATTGTCACTCTCTATTACATTAATATCTCTCTCTCCAGAATCAACTCAGCCCTACTACAAGATCTAAAAGGAAAAAAAATACGAAAGAAAGTGAAAAAATCCTACTCTACAACTAGAGAGAAATCCTAGCTACTGCTCTCTGTTTTCTGTCTAACTTTTTCTCGGGTCTAATTATAGGGTATTTATAAGCTGCAGAGGCTTGGGGAGCACGAAACGAGCGGCCACGTGTCGAAGATCCGCGCTTGGATCCATCAAATTGCCACGGGAATGTGGCAAAATCTGTGTTTTCATGGCTAGATATGGCGCAGAGGCTGAGATCTTCTGCCATCTGTCTCTTCTCCTGAGTGGTAGCTTCGGGGTATATCCATCTTTACGCACTTGGGAATATATTAGTCCAGATTCATTCTCCAATTTTAGGACTAAACTACCCTCCTCTAGAAGCTTCTTGCTCTTCAAGAAATCTTATTCAACAATCCAAAAATTAGCTCTAAATCAGGATTTGTTACCACTTTGCCCTTCTCCCTTTAATTATCTGTAAAACACCCAAATGAGATTTATTAGTAAGATAATTATCATAAATCGGTAGGAAATGTGTTGATGATGCAAAATCAGTTACTAATCAGTTTCACCATTCATGATTTTATTAAAATCATTTCTGTGAAGAAATATTTTGTTAATGAAAGCAGACCCAAAACTTTCTTTACCCATTGAGGGGGTTTCAGTCCCTAGCTCAATTCCAAAGTGTGTAAACACCTATGTCAACAAACAAGGAAATTGAGTTATTCACGAGACACTCTCATAAAGCTCAAGATAAAAGGAGGTAGATTGAAGTTAGTCAGTGTAAGCATAACATATAAAAACATTAAATAGTCCATTTTTATGACATGAAAGTGGTCTCCTTGAGGTAGAAATTAAACTGAGCTATCTTAGCCAACGCATGAGCTCTGGGGGTGAGAGTTGATAGGAAATGAGTTATCATTTTTGTAGACTTCATCAATTCTTACTCCAAACAGCATAGCTAAAGCTTCAGATTTACTTCAACCAAGAGAAGAGAAAGACATCGAAAATATGCGGTCCTGCAGTAGAAATGCCCAAAATTTCTCCTAATTTCACTTCACCCAGAGTTATCATGGTTCCCTTGACCAGTGAGAACACGGCGAGATAATGCCTTTTGATTCTCAAGTTTGCGTAGAACATAGCCACCAAATTAGGAAACTAGGGAATTTTTTCACATGCAAATTCTCTGAGATGAATGAAATCGAAACATTCATCAAGTTGATAGTCTGAAATAGAGATGAAATCAACATACCTTTCCATAATACAAGGTCCATTGTGAATTCTTTGTAGAACATGTTGGCATCCTCACAAATCAGATAATCCTTTCTTCATTTGTGAATCTTTGTCAAAATCTCTCTTATTTTTCATCCTCCCCCATATTTTTCTCCATGATCTTCCAAGAAATAGGTGTAAGAATGCAAGGCTTTGGAGACAATTGTTGCCTTATGCTTCTTCCTTTTGATGACAGTGATGAAGAGATGCATGTTCTCTTCATTGAGACCAGAGACGATAAGGTGAGGCTTGGACATTTTGGAGAAGAAGAATTTGGGGATTTTTTCAGAGGAGAAGACGAAGAGATAAGGAGTTAGATTTTTATAAATGGACGAGGCTAGGGAAGTTGCAGCACTATGGTTTTAAAAAGGAGATAATTTAGAGATGCAATAAAAGAGGTTAGGTGGTCCACATCACTTTATGGTAAAGAAAAAATAATTAAGTCAAATGAGTCAAATTGGTCTGGTAGAAAGGATACTGGTAGTAGGACCTACTGGTAAAATGTCTGAAATCACAATAACTTAAGAAAAACTAGTAATAAAAATTATTCTATTATGCAAATACTCAAATTTTTATGAATATTACAAAATTGTTCAGCAGGGAAAGGTTTAGTAAAAATATCTGCAAGTTGATTGTGGGTATCAATAAATTTTAATAAGATATCTCCACATTCAACATGATATATAAGAAAGTGATGTCTCACATCTATGTTTTTAGTGAAAGAATGTAAAATAGAATTCTTGGATAAGTTAATTGCACTACTATTATCATATAATAAACTAATTGTATCAAATTGGACACCATAGTCTTGCAAAGTTTACCTCATCCATAAAATTTGTGCACAATATAATCTAGTAGCGATATACTCCGCCTCTGTTGTAGAAAGTGCAATACAATTTTGTTTCTTACGAAACCAAGATACAAGGGAATGGCCAAGAATTGACATGTTCAACTTGTACTCTTTCTATCAGCTTTATTTCCAGAAAAATCTGCATCGTTATATCCCAATAGATCAATACTAGCGTACTTAGGATAATATAACCAAAATTCAAAGTGCCTTTAACATATCTAATAATTCATTTTATAGCATGTAAGTGTGTGACGCCCCGATCCGGCGGGTACGGGGACGTCACTGCGACGTATATACGCAGGTCAGAAATACCCTCACATATATACGCTAAGCATCAGTACAGGTAAGAATCAGAGTGCGGAAGCACAGTGGTAATATACACTCCAACAGAAAAGTACAAGTACATGGTTATCACAGAGAGTGATACAATATTACAGGAATATTACATCACCAGCAAAATACAAAATTACATCATATGAAGAGAGATATAAAAGCTGAAAGGTACTCACGAGCAGTAAGAGGGGTTTCGAGAACCAAACAGGAGAGGAACTGGGAGGAAGATCTGCAGCGATGATCTAAACTTCTGTTGCACTCCAATCATCACGGAAGAATCCGCTGCGTACTCTGATCAGCTACAGCAAGGCCACCAAGGTATAGGCTCTAGGATCTGGACATGAGAATTTAGGGTTGTTAGCAACCCCAGCGAGTACATATAATAAAGCCAAATGGCATGCATAACAGGCACACGTGTACATGATCAAGTGATGTGGTTTAGGCATGCAGGTACAAGCAATAACAAGTAACATAAGGAAAATTAAAGGAACGACAGTAAATCATGTATATCGATGAATCTGAAACTAAAAACATGCATAGAAAGCAGCATAGGTACATATATACATGCGGTAAATAAGTTAAACATGCGATAAATACAAGTATGGACAAAACTTGTTGTACAAGCTCAGATTATAGATTCAAAGGACTGATACATCAAAGGGGATAATCCAAATAAGGAAACCATCATCTATATATCACATATCTCATGTCGCCATCGTCTGAGTTTATACAACTTGAGTTGCTCTAAGAGTAACAGAACTATAGTGTGTCAGGAGTAATCATCATATGTCCATAAAGCTAGGTGTCAACTCAGAGCATAACACTATAACTGAAGAATATAAAGGTGTGTTACATTTTAAGTTATCCAATAATAATAATCAGTATCGTTTGATATTTCAATCTCCTCCCTACCAGCGTCTCACATCACCGATAGTCTATACTAGAGTTCGCACTCTGTAGAACTTACCCAAGTCTGATATGTGAGTACCAGGACCCGAGCAAAGGAGAGACCAAATATCACATGTTCCTAATATTATTATTGTTTGGTTGTTTTATGTTATTCATCCAATTCATATGCTTTTGTATGTGCTACGGCGCACACACATCCACTTATGAATAAGACGAGTTATTATTTGAAAACTGATAAATCTAATGGCTCATATTTATAGTGGGTCCCATCTCTGCTCGGGACTAGCTCAGGAGTACATGCTACTGCTTCCGAGGACTTATCATTACGCGCCCCAAATAACATTTTAGATTCAGGCTACTACTTCTAGGGACTTATCATTACGCGCCCCACACGACACTTCAGATTCAGGCTACTGCTTCCGGGGACTTATCATTACGCGCCCCACACGATACTTCAAAAATATCACCATTATAAATATGACATCATACCGGTTTTCATCAATTTCCCCCACCCAGTGTAAGTTGAGTATTTTTATTATATATATATTGCCCAAAGTTAATGTCCACAAGTGTCCACAGTAATCCAGTAACCATGATTATCCAATTTCGGGGATTAACAGGAGTATAATATCAGGAGTATAATATCAGGAGTCTCCCTGTTACAGGGGTTCTGGAATACAGGAGTTCAGGAGTTTCAGGAGTACCAAATATCTTGTAACAGTATAATAATTATGCCAAGTCCCCGTAAAAGTAATAGTCATGAATATGCAATATAATACAGGTGCCAGGTATAACAGTAATCAATCAGGTGTCACAATATCAGATCGAGTGTACTAATACCAGGTGATAGCATGTCAAGTGAGTGATAGCATGTCAAGAACCGGTGTCGAATATCAAGGGTCAAGTATAACATGGCAAGTGCCGGTGTCAGATATCAAGGGTCAAGTATAACATGACAAGTACCGGTGTCAGATATCAAGTGATAAGTATAGCATGGCAAGTACCGGTGTATACATGTTAGGGTCAGGTAACTAATATGTCGGTGAGAGTCACAACAACAAATATCAGGCATCAACCGGTCACATAATAAGGTACAGGAGAATGGTATAAATATTTCAAACTCTTCACAATCATTTTTATAATAATAATAATAAATTTATCTTTTAATTAGCTATGCGAAGCCGAGTAAAGCAGGAGCAGATCTAGACATACCCGGTATAATACCGGTTCGATAAAGTATAATAATGGCCGAAAGCTATTTATAAAGCATGATAATCATTTATATAACATATACTAACTTGCATAAAGAGACATCATATATTAAAAGCAAGATAATAATTATTAGACATGAAATGATGGTAATTAAGAAAGAAATGTACTCGCCTAGTATCAGAATGAAATACCGAGTAATATTCGAGAAATCCATGAACACCACGTGCAAGCCAACATCCAAATAAATACATGATAATAATAATAGAATATATATATATATATATATGTAAATGTATTTTTGGGAGAATAAGGGAGGAGAAAGAGAGGAAGTTAAAGAGAGAGAAAAAGAGTTTGGAATTGTTAAAAAAGGAAAAAGAAAAAGTGGGAAAAAGGAAAGAAAGAAATAAGGAAATAAAGGAGGGGTATGATGGAAAATATGTAGATGTAATTAGGGAATGAGGGAATGGGTAAAAATGGAAAAGGGGAAAAAGGGAAAGAAAGAAAGAAAGAAGAAGAAGGGAAGAAAGAACGAAAGAAAAGGAAAAAGAAAAGGAGGGGACGGCCCACCGCCGGCGGCGCCTCGCGCACGGCCAAAGGACCGGGGGTGGGAGTAGGGAGGAGGTGGAGTGGTGGGGGGAGTTGGTTGTTGTTGTTTTGGTGAAGTTGGTAGTGGTGGTGGTTATGGTGGTTGTGGTGGTCGTTGGAGGTGGTGGGGAGTTAGAGGAGGAGAAGGTGATGATGGGGTGGTGAGAGTGGTGGATTTGATGGAGATGGTGGTGAGTTTTGGAGGAGGAAGGGAAGTGATGGTGATGGTTTTGGTTGAAATTGGAAGTGGTGGGAGGTTGGTGGAGGTTAAAGGAGGTGGAGGAGTCGAGAAGGGGTGTGGAGGAGGTGGCGCCGGCGGTTAGGGAGGGCGGTGGCCGTGGCTCCGGTGGTGGAGGCTGCGGCCATGGAGGGGAGTGGGTGATGGTTGAAGTGTTGGAGTTGAAATGAAAAATGGAAAGGAAGGAGAAAGAAATGGGTTTTTATGGAGAGGAGAAAAAAAGTGATGATGAAATGGGATGGGGGGAAGATGGGCTGCTGTTGCAGCCCTGCAGGCGGCTGCAGGCGGCGGCTGTAGGGAAGGGGAGCACAGTGCATGCGGAAGGCAAGGGGAAGAAAAGAAAAGAAAGAAAATAAAGGAAAAGGAAAAAATAAGGAAAAAGAAAAGAAAATAGTAAAAAAAATTATTATTAAATAATTAATTTATTAAAATATCTGGGAGTATAAAGTAGGAGAGTAGAGAAGGAAAAAGAATGAAAAGAAATTGTCGGTAAATAATATTATTATTTATATAGGGCAAAAATTTGACTTTTTCAGAAATGTTCCGAAAAATTCTCAAAAATAGAAAATATTATTTTAATATTCTCGATGAAATCAGATTTGAGAAATTCAATATAATTTTCAAATTAAAAATCTTGAAATATTCTGGCGGTACCGGCCAACACCAGAATCGGTCAAATTTTGATAAATTTAGAAAAATCTCAAAATAGAAAATAAAATTCTAAGAAGTAACGTGAAAGCCATTTTTAAAAATTCAATCCCGTTTGAAAACTAAAAATCTGAGAATCGGTTAGCGATGCCGACCAACACCGATTTTGGAGATTTTGCAGAAAAATTCTGAAAAATTTTAGAAAATCATGAAAAATCTAAAATATTAAAAAAATAGTATCTAAAACTATAATCGGTTAAATCAGACTACCAGAAAGGTCAAATCGGGCTATAGGCTGGTATCGGGTTCCCGGTCCGGTCATGGATGACTCTAAGACTGAGAATTCAGATCCGATACCAAAAATATGAGAAATCACAACTTAAAAACAAATACTGAAAGAAAATTGAAACAATACGGTTAAAAAAATTAGGACACGTATCTCGGTACGTATCCAGGGAACGGGGTGTTACAAAGTGAGATTCTTTTGGTGAAGCTTGAAAGCGTGCATAAAGAACACTGAACATGGTATCTTATCTACTAGCAGTTAGATAGAGAAGATTATCAATCATACCTCTGTCGAGTTTTTCATCAACATTCTTACCATTAGCATCTTTGTCAAGTTTAGTAGTAGTAGTCATTGGACTAGACATCTCCTTTGAATTTTTCATTTTGAACTTTTTCACAAGCTCACGAGCATACTTTTTTTAATTGATAAAGGTTCCACTTTTGCTTGTTTGATATGCAAACCAAGAAAGAAATTGATTTCTCCCATGAGACTCAATTCAAACTCTTGTTGCATTCTTGTAAAGAAATCTTCACATAAAGTTTTATTAGTAGAACCAAAAATAATATCATCAATATAAATCTGAACTAGCAAAAGATCTTGGTCGACATGTTTGATAAATAAAGTAGTATCAATTTTTTTTTTAGAAAAATCATTCTCAATAAGAAATTTTGACAATCTTTCATATCAAGCACGAGGTACTTGCTTTAAACTGTATAAAGCCTTTTCAATTTGAAGACATGATCCAAAAAAACACAATTTTCAAAACCTGAAGGTTGTTTCACATAGACTTCCGCATTCAAAAATCCATCCAAGAAAGCACTTTTGACATCCATTTGAAATAATCAAAAAATTTTAAAACTTGCATAGGGTAGAAGCATTCGAATTGCTTCTACTCTAGCTACAAGTGCAAAAGTCTCGTCAATACCCTCCTTTTGATTGTATCCTTGGGCTACAAGTCGAGTTTTGTTTTTAGTAACAATGCCACTTTCATCTAGCTTGTTACAAAAAACCCATTTGGTGCCAATGCCAGAATAATCCTTGGGTCTTTGTACAAGATCCCAAACATTATTTTTTTCAAAATTATTCAATTACTCTTGCATGGCCAAAAACCAAAATTCATCATTTAAAACTTCATTAATATTTCTAAGTTTAATATGAGATAGAAAAACCAAACGCGAACATTTATTAGAGCTTGAGAGTGAACTTTTGCCCCTCTTGATACATCACTTACAATCAAGTCAGTTGGATGATCTTTAATTGTCTTCCAAGATGATCTGAAGTTTTAGGTTTCTTTTCATCAGGAGTTTGTTCACTGCTGGAAGGATCAGAATTTCTACTGGTAGGATCGATTCTATCAAAATTTCCAGAACTTGAACTATCTGTTTCTTCAATAATCTTTGAAATATAAGAATTAGTCTCATTAAAGCCACATACATGAATTCTTCAACATTTAATGAGCATTTACTAAACGCTCTATAAGCTTTACTAGAAGTGGAAAACCAGGAAAAATACCTTCATCTGATTTTGAATCAAATTTGCCTACTTATATCCAAAAACTTTAAAATATGATATATTTGATATTTTACCCAAGAAAAGTTCATAAGGGGTCTTTTTCAAAATAGGACGAATAATAATACGATTCAAAATATAGCAAGCGGTGTTAACCGCTTTCGCCCAAAAATATTTTGGTAAAACAAATGAGTTTAATATAGTGCGTGCCATTTCTTGCAAAGTTCTATTTTTTTCTTTTAACACCATTTTGTTGTGATGTTCTTGGTGCCGAAAAAGTGTATGTAATGCCATGATCAAGATAAAATTCAATGAAATTTTTATTTTTAAATTCACCACCGTGATCACTATGAATTTTGATAATACAAGAGCCAATTTTCTTTTTCACCCTTTTGCAAAAATGTTTAAAGAAATTAAAAGCTTCACTTTTATGAGTCAAAAACAAAACTCATGTAAATCGAGAAAAATCATCGACAATAACAAAAGTATAATATTTTTCATTCAAACTAGAAGTGCTCATAGGACCAAATAAGTTCATGTGTAAAAGTTGTAAGGGTTTTGAAGTTGATACCTCGCTTATTGAATGAAAAGAACTTTTAACTTGCTTGTTCTTTTTACATTCATTACAAGTTACCTCTTTGGACTTCTTCAATGTGGGAAGTCCTCGTACAAGCCCTTTATTGGATAATTTTGATATAAGATCAAAATTAGCATGTTCAAGTCTTTTGTGCCATAACTGAGAATCGTCTTCTAATGCGGCTAAACACTAAATACTTTGGTTAGTTAAATCGATACTATCAGTGGTATAAATATTTCCATTTCTAAATGCTTCAAATAAAAAAATTTCTTCACAATCATTGATAATGCATTTGCTAGGTCTAAAAATGATATTCATACCTTTATCACATAGTTGACTAATACTAATAAGATTAGCCTTTAAAGCATCGACTAGCAATATATTTTCAAGAATAGGAAAAGGTTTCTTACATATAGTTTCAATACCAATGATTTTACATTTACCATCATCTGGAAGGGTGATCGTGTCACCTTTACAACTTGATAGGGTTGCAAAAATATTTGGATCTCCCGTCATGTGTCTTAAGTAGCCACTATCAAAGTACCATTTTATTCTACGTTGAAAAAAGTTGGATGCCTATCAAGAGAATTTTGAGATATACTTTTAGCTATTCAATGTCTTTGGGGTCCAGGAATGTTAGTATCTTGTTTAGAAACCCATTTTATATATGAAATAGTATGAAAAATTTTCTTTATAAAACATGAAGTACTAACATTATTGAAAGTACACCTAGAGGGGGGTGAATAGGTGTAAATGCTAATCTAAGATTAAATGAAAAACTTAATGCTCTAAATGCGGAAGCTGATGCAAATGTTGCACAAACTAATACAATACAACAAGTGTAACCGAATTCCCCTTGCGAGGCTCTGGACTAACTCCTCTTGATTCCCCTTGAAATGGGTTGAGGCGCTATGTGAAGCTCTTGTTGGATGAGTATAAGTTAGGCACACACACAAGCAATCCAAGCAATGTGCACACACAATCAAGCCAAGCAATCAAGGATATAGCAATATGAATTATGCAATGGCAACACAAGCAATGTAAATGATATGGCAATAAGAATGATGCTATGCACAAATATAAAGTGAGAGAGAGTTAAAGAGACAAGTGGAGCAAACGCAAACACAACGATATGTTTCGAGGTTCGAGCACCTTGCTCTACATCCCCGCCTACACCACCGTGTAGGATTTCCAATCCACTATCAACGTCCACCGAGGACTCCCACCGAGGGAACCTTCACCGAGAAGGATTTGTTACAACACTAGGAGTACCTAACTCCTCTCTCAAACAACAACCTCCACCGAGGCCAACAACCAACAACAACCACCTCTACCGAAGAGGTTTATAACCAAACTCAATCACCTCACACTTGAAGGATACAAACCAAACTCCACCTCTACCAAAGAGGGAGCAAACCAATCACCCGATCACCTCAACCTAAGAGGGATACAACAAGAATAAGGGTGTTTACAACAAGTAGTTCCAAAAACCACAAACTCAATCTCTCTTTTCTTTTCTCTTTTCTTTTCCACAAAAACAAGATCCTAAATGGATTAGGATAGGTGATAGCTCAAGTGTGGAAACTAGGTGTTTGGAAAACAAGCAACAAAGAAAAACACTTGGGAAAATCCTTGCAAAAGATATAGAATGAAAACCAAGACAAATCTCCCAAATTCCTATTTTCTTTGATTTTTCCAAAAAACCTAAAACAATAAAGATTAAGTCTTTTTAGCACAAAAACTATTTTGAAAACACTGTTAAAACACTAGTAAAGGTCAGGAAATTTTGGCATAAAAATCTTGAGGAGAAACTCCAAACAATGGGGTTTATATAGGCCAAATTCAAAACTAGCCGTTAGGCTGACGTGTCAGCCTGACAGGCCTGGCGGTCGACCGCCCGGTCGACCGTCAAACGGTAAAAAATATGACAGTTGACAGCTGCCGGTCGACCTGGCGGTCGACCCAAACAAATAGAGACCAATCTGGTCACAGTCGGTCGACCGCACGGTCGACCGTCTACAGAAACAGCCGACGTGCACGGTTTTGTGCACGTCCGGTCGACCGGCCGGTCGACTGGCCGCTTGTCCCAGTCGACCGTCCGTGTCGACCGGCCCAGCCTGGCAGGCAGCAAAATGGGTCAGATTGGAACACATTTGTTGAGCTGAAAACGTTCGAATTTGGGAATAAGTATATAGGATAAAGTTGTAGATATTGAAATCTTCTTTCTAATGCAACTTAAATCAAATCAATATCAATTTAGATGAGAAAGTTATCAACAAAACACTGACAGGTGTCAAAACAGAAACTGTAACTTGTTTTCAGAACAAGGACAGATTTCAACCAAATATTTGATAACTTTAAAATTAGAATCTGAAAAAGGTTATTAAATAAGAAATTTAGATATGAAAGTTATCTTTAAAATGCAAGTTAAATCATGTTATTTGAATATAAAAATAAAAAGTTATGATAATAACTATAGAAGGGTGTCAAGCCTTGAAATCCAAAACCGATTCAATCAAAAACCAAACATATTGAATTTATGTGTGTGTATTGTGAACTTGAGCATATCAACTATACTAAGCTTTACAAATGGATCTAAAACACACTAATTTAAACTATGAGTACCTAAGTCTTTGAGTCATCAAGAAGACTTGCTCCCAAACGCGATCCACCGAGTGCAAAGGTATGATCTTTAAGCTTTGGCACCGGAATCACCATGATAAGCTTCCAAACACTTCATGTTGAAGCTAATCATCAACTAATATCTTGCTAATGATCTGAAACTTAGAATCACAAGATTATTAGTAAACATAACTACATGAATGAGTCATCATCAAAACTAGAGTGGAAGGCCTTTGGACCAACAATCTCCCCCTTTTTGATGATGACAAAACTCATGGAGTTATATATGCATGGATTAAAGTTAAGCTTCAAAGAAGCTCCCCCTTAACTCATGCATAAACAAATAAATAATAAGTATGCAATGAATGACAATGCATATAAACATGGTGCTCTAGATACCAATGAAATATTCAAAATAAAACATGCTTCTAGATACCAATTAAAACATCATATATGCAAAAATGTAAGCATGCATATATAAACTCTATAACTCAAAATCTTTCTCCCCTTTTTGTCAATCATCAACAAAGGGGTAAAAACATAAAAAAAAAAAAAAATTTTTCGTCCCCTTTTTGTCAAAAACAAAAAGATCAAGAAGGGGTAATCAAAACAAATGTGATACCAATTTAAGATATGACAATAAAGTGCATATTGATACCAATTGAAATAAAACATATAAGCAATGTAAATCAAAAGTATATATTTTTCTTAAACAAAATTTTGAGATACCAATTAAAAACACTCAACATAAACATCTTGATATCATTAAGAGAAATATGTTCTTTTAAGCATATGATACCAATTTGAAACGATATTTTAACATAAAGTAAGGGAGTGGGAATCAAATACCAATTGAAGGACAAAATCAAGTTTTCTCCCCCTTTATGAAATACCAACTAAACATATGCATAAGCTTGTTAAAATACCAATTGAAAACAAATCAAACATTAGAAATTTTTCAAGCTTAGCATAAAGATATATATGTATGAAAGTTAGATACCAATTGACATTGATATTCTTGAAAGAGTAAGCATACATATACAAAACATATATGAGTATACAAAAAGATCAAAATTGATATCAATTGAAAGTGTTCAATGATACCAATTGAAAGAATAGGGTCAAGTGTATATCTCATATTATAACGAAGAATACAAACTAGTTAAAATGAAAAGTTTTGTAACTAGTACGAAATCCTTCAAGCAAGGAATAAATACAAATCATTTTTCATAAAAATGAAATCCACATGATAATCAACACTCTAATCCAATTAAGCATAAAAATGTCTCATGAAAACAAAACATGAGCAAATAATAAATGTGAGTGTACAAGTCAAGTATGGAGATCACAATCATGAAAATTTGTTCAATTAAGTTCAATTATTCTTTTAAACAAGAAAACTAAAAATTAATATTATTTAATCTTCAAGGCATATGTATGTCTAATACAAACCAAAGTATACATACATATCCAAGATACAAACGAGTCCACAAGGATATATGCATGAAGGCACGTGGCTCAAAAAGGATATTCATGTATATCTAATAGTTTGGACAAGGTAAACATATACATGAAGTTTAAATACCAATTCAAAGAAAACATGAAAAGCATGAAAAGTATGAAAATTTAGCTTTTCATTAAAACAATTTGATACCAATTCTTTTCAAGGTATATGTATGATTTGTCAACACAAAAAGTATACATACATATCCCTTAAACACACTTTGAGTCCATAATAGATATTTGCATGAAAGGCAAATGACTCAAGGGGTATACATGTATATCTTCAAGTTTGGCAAAATACACATATACATGAAATGAAAACTCATAATCATAAAAACAAATACCAAAAATGGAAACAAGTTTAAAATGTATGAATCATCAAAACTAGACTATACTAGCACATCTAATGGGAACAAACAAGCATTCAATCCCAAACATATATAGATTTATTTGTAGCCCATCATATGTACAAATATAAATCCTAGTCTTAATGAAAACTAACATCTAAACATATATTCAAAACATGAAGTATCAAAACAAACACGAATATTATTTTGCTATATAAAACAAGCAAAGATTCATCAAAAATTCTTTTATCAAACTTCTAGGTATATGTATGATTCATCCAAATTTAACAATATACATACATATCCCAACCGTAAACGAGTCTATTAAAAGTATTTGCATGAAGGCAAAAGACTCATGGGTATACATGTATATTTATTAGGTTTGAATTCAAAATACATATACATGAAGTAAAAACATGAAAATAGGCATAGCAAGTATAAATGAAGGAATCATCAAAACTAGCTTATACATGTGCATATAGTGGGTACAAATGATCATGAAGTGCAAACATATAAAAGTCAATTTGTTCTCACTATGTGTACATGCATACATGCAAGTTTTGATAAAATCTACATCTAAACTAGTTTATACCACATAAAGCATAAAACAACAAAAAATCATCATGAGAAAACTAAAACATGATTACTATGTAAATTCACATGTATTTGATTCATGATGTACATTATAGCTAAACAAAAGGTGAGAACACTAAATATGAGTTTATATAAGCATGTGTGTCTCAAATACTATACATGTATGTCAAGGATCTAATAAACATGGCATTTACACACTAATCCATAGACAATGAAAATATGTTATAAAACAAATGAATATGAAAGCATGTAAACTATAATAAGGAGTTAGGAATTGTTACCAAAACCTAGAAGGCAACTCTCCTTGTCTCCAAAATATGGTGGTCCTCTCCACCAAACTTTCCTTGAAAGTGATGCATCCAATTGATTTCCATGAAGCTCGGAACACATCCACTCCAAGGTACGGCCACTCTCACATCATGTGAGAGCCCACACCTACATCAAAAATTGGAGGGGTGGTCTTTGGTACCCATTGTCTTTTGGGTCCATGGGGGTTAGTCTCATTTCTAACCCAAACAAAATTCTTTGCTAAATTAGGAGTATGTAATCTATCATAGCAAAATTTAGTAAGATGGCCCTTACGACCACAATGTGTACAAGTGTACACATGAGCATACGTGTGATGGTGTCCGTGGGAAGCATGTGTATGCCGTGGAGGGTGTGCATGAATAGATGGAATTTGTTTCTTTCGAAACAAGGATTCCAAACGTGTATGCCCTTCTACACATTGGCTCAAAGTGGAGCCCAAACAATCTACACTCTTCTTTAATAAGCAAATATCATCATTTATCCTAGAAGAAGAGGTACATGCATTAGGTAGACTAGATGAAGAAGCTACACTAGCATGACAAACATGTGCATCCATCTTATTTTGCAAAAACAATATTTTTCTTTAAACAATCATCCAAATCATTTGAAATAGAAATAATCTTATTTTTCAAATCAATATTTTCTTTTAAAACAAAATCTACTTTAGACGACAAGTTTTCATTCTTCTTTAAAATAGCATGGCAATCATTTTTAGATTTTAAAGATTCATTTTCCTTAAGTGCAAGTTCTAATTGAGATCTCAATGAATCCCTTTCATTATAGACCTCAACCTTCTCTTGCAAAACATTGTTAAGTCTAGCATGCAAACTCTTATTTTCATTTTCAAGTCCTAGACTTTTCTTTTTCAAAATTTTATATTTTTCAATCAATTTTTCACAAACATTTGAGAGTTCTTCATTCAAAGCATGAGCATCAATATTATCATCACATGAAGAACTAGCACTATCATCACAATCTAAGTGGGGTTCCGAATGTACCTCAAGGGAGTCATTCCCTTGGACCATGAAGCATTGTGACTCGGAGTCTCCACTAGATTCCTCCGGTTGATTTGGCAATAGAAGCTCGGAGGTGGTGGTAGTTGTCAATTTGTTCCACACTACAAAAGCTGAATCAATGTTAGAAACACACAAAAGATAATCTTTAGGCAATGTGCTTCTAATGGCCTCTAGGGCTTGTGCATTGGCCCCTATATGATCACCATTACCAAGATAGCATTTCTTGGTAGCGGCAAGGAAGACATGCAAACCTAGGGTCTTAAGGTACAAGGACATCCTATACTTCCAAACAACAATGTTGGAAGGGTCAAAGCTAGGTGGGGTCATGAAGTCCATGGTAAACTATATGTATGCAAACAAGCAAATGCAAATGAAAGATTAGCAAGCAAATGGATCTCACTCCTAGGATGTTAAGCCTAATATCAGGAGCACTAGCTCTGATACCAATTGAAAGTACACCTAGAGGGGGGGTGAATAGGTGTAAATGCTAATTTAAGATTAAATGAAAAACTTAATGCTCTAAATGCGGAAGCTGATGCAAATGTTGCACAAACTAATACAATACAACAAGTGTAGCCGAATTTCCCTTGCGAGGCTCTGGACTAACTCCTCTTGATTCCCCTTGAAATGGGTTGAGGCGCTATGTGAAGCTCTTGTTGGATGAGTATAAGTTAGGCACACACACACAAGCAATCCAAGCAATGTGCACACACAATCAAGCCAAGCAATCAAGGATATAGCAATATGAATTATGCAATGGCAACACAAGCAATGTAAATGATATGGCAATAAGAATGATGCTATGCACAAATATAAAGTGAGAGAGAGTTAAAGAGACAAGTGGAGCAAACGCAAACACAACGATATGTTTCGAGGTTCGAGCACCTTGCTCTACATCCCCGCCTACACCACCGTGTAGGATTTCCAATCCACTATCAACGTCCACCGAGGACTCCCACCGAGGGAACCTTCACCGAGAAGGATTTGTTACAACACTAGGAGTACCTAACTCCTCTCTCAAACAACAACCTCCACCGAGGCCAACAACCAACAACAACCACCTCTACCGAAGAGGTTTACAACCAAACTCAATCACCTCACACTTGAGGGATACAAACCAAACTCCACCTCTACCAAAGAGGGAGCAAACCAATCACCCGATCACCTCAACCTAAGAGGGATACAACAAGAATAAGGGTGTTTACAACAAGTAGTTCCAAAAACCACAAACTCAATCTCTCTTTTCTTTTCTCTTTTCTTTTCCACAAAAACAAGATCCTAAATGGATTAGGATAGGTGATAGCTCAAGTGTGGAAACTAGGTGTTTGGAAAACAAGCAACAAAGAAAAACACTTGGGAAAATCCTTGCAAAAGATATAGAATGAAAACCAAGACAAATCTCCCAAATTCCTATTTTCTTTGATTTTTCCAAAAAACCTAAAACAATAAAGATTAAGTCTTTTTAGCACAAAAACTATTTTGAAAACACTGTTAAAACACTAGTAAAGGTCAGGAAATTTTGGCATAAAAATCTTGAGGAGAAACTCCAAACAATGGGGTTTATATAGGCCAAATTCAAAACTAGCCGTTAGGCTGACATGTCAGCCTGACAGGCCTGGCGGTCGACCGCCCGGTCGACCGTCAAACGGTCAAAAATATGACCGTTGACAGCTGCCGGTTGACCTGGCGGTCGACCCAAACAAACAGAGACCAATCTGGTCACAGTCGGTCGACCGCACGATCGACCGTCTACAGAAACAGCCGACGTGCACGATTTTGTGCACGTCCGGTCGACCGGCCGGTCGACTGGCCGCTTGTCCCGGTCGACCGTCCGTGTCGACCGGCCCAGCCTGGCAGGCAGCAAAATGGGTCAGATTGGAACACATTTTTCGAGCTGAAATCGTTCGAATTTGGGAATAAGTATATAGGATAAAGTTGTAGATATTGAAATCTTTTCTAATGCAACTAAATCAAATCAATATCAATTTAGATGAGAAAGTTATCAACAAAACACTGACAGGTGTCAAAACAGAAACTGTAACCTGTTTTCAGAACAAGGACAGATTTCAACCAAATATTTGATAACTTTAAAATTAGAATCTGAAAAAGGTTATTAAATAAGAAATTTAGATATGAAAGTTATCTTTAAAATGCAAGTTAAATCATGTTATTTGAATATAAAAATAAAAAGTTATGATAATAACTATAGAAGGGTGTCAAGCCTTGAAATCCAAAACCGATTCAATCAAAAACCAAACATATTGAATTTATGTGTGTGTATTGTGAACTTGAGCATATCAACTATACTAAGCTTTACAAATGAATCTAAAACACACTAAACTAAACTATGGATACCTAAGTCTTTGAGTCATCAAGAAGACTTGCTCCCAAACGCGATCCACCGAGTGCAAAGGTATGATCTTTAAGCTTTGGCACCGGAATCACCATGATAAGCTTCCAAACACTTCATGTTGAAGCTAATCATCAACTAATATCTTGCTAATGATCTGAAACTTAGAATCACAAGATTATTAGTAAACATAACTACATGAATGAGTCATCATCAAAACTAGAGTGGAAGGCCTTTGG